>JAUELC010072920.1:0-12232 GCA_031471745.1 Cryptochiton stelleri
CTATATAAAGGTCAGTGATCAAAAGGTACAAATTTGCATAATCGGGGAAATATAAAAACATAACCTGTGAAGGAAGTTACATTTTTTAATCCATTCCACGTTTTTTTTTCATGTATTTTACTTAGATTCTAATGGTATTTATTTTACAAAAGTATAATATTTATCAATACCGTACACTGACAAATAATCGGCCAGTTGTGGGGAAAGCATAATAGATGTGTTTTACGGTGCGGGCTTTAAGGGTAACCGGCTGTCACTAATATAAATTTCCCATCATTCATCAGTCAAAAATCTGTGCTCTACCAAGTTTAAATGTGTGCTACGTCACATCATACTTTATAAGAGGGTGCTTGGTCTAAAATGCCGTGGACAAAACATATACGGAGTTGCACACTTCTAGTTAATAGACTTCTGGTGTAGTGAAATAACCTTGGCTGCGGCATAAAACATCAGTCAAACAAACAAACAAACAAACAAATCAACTACATAATGTAGACTACCATGGCTATTGATGTATTACGTGTCATTCGGGAATAACCGGTGCTACAGGAGGGTAATAGAGTACGGTATGAATTGAGAATATTTACACTTATCAGTACATTCTACATAAGTCTGCGATACGCGATCTGTTACCAATAGCATCTACCGAATTAATCTCATTGGTATCGACCAGCAGCCATTTTGTGAAATATGAATCATTGTGAACACAGTTTTGTCTAAGAATCGGGATGTGTTTGTTAAAGTGCAATAGGGGGCGGTTGGAGGGAGATTCCTGTTGCCCTGGTGCTTTCAGTGCTAAGCGGCAGCACGCAGCCGATTTGTTGTGCGGTTGTAGCTGCCCGGAATGTAAAAAAATCCCGGAATGCGGGTAGCAGTGCTGCCCGGAAGGTAATACATGAAATTTATTGCATTCTGGGCAGCAACTAGGCATTTTCTTCCCGATATGTAATAAAAAATTAACGATTTTATGAAAAATTGTGTACCTTTAGATGTCTCTCATTGTGATATTTAAACAGGTAAATCGCAATCAATTATTATCTTTACAGAAACATAAACAAATATATATATCAGACTCCACGTCATTGAATTTACCGCCTGAAAAAATGACAATGATGCACTGCAATGTTTCACACAAAAGATAATTTTACTTAAACGACGGAAGATTTTGGTGAATATGGAAAAATAGTTAATATTTAGGAGACACAAACAAGATAACTTGAAAAGTCCACCTTAGAAATTAATGTCAATGTGGCATTCAGCAGAATGCATTTTTTTGTCTAGCAGCTGTTGGCTTTCGTAACGTCATAAGTCAAGGACCAGGCTCGCAACTGATATAGACAATCCAGTATCTACAGGATTTCGAAATACAAAATGAATTTGATAACTATTTCACCGTTTCGCGAATCTTTAATCACGACTTATGGGCATCTAACTCCAAACAGGGGTGATTGGCTGGAAGTTCCTGTGCCCTGGTGCTCTCCGGGATAAATAAGTGAAATAACGTTATACTGCGAAAAAAGACCGAATCAATCAATCAAACAAGACAAAAAACCCCACCAATCTGAGATTGCTTTGGGCTTATTTCACTCTGGTAACCACGCGGGGTCTAGCTGGTTAAGCTCCATATTCAAGTGCTGTGTGGACGCTGCCCGGGTGGTCTGAGCTAAATGAGTGAAATAACCTAGTACGGCGTAAAAACAAAACAACACCACAATCAATTAATCAATCACACCAACAAAATAAACCACAGAAATACATGCTTCTTGTATTTTAGAAGTTTATGTCCAGCTTTTAAGACATAACATTAAGGCTAATTTTCGAGATATCAAGTCGAAGTTTTGGGAAACTTAAAAAAACATTTCGACATTAACCACTCGAAAGTTCGAATTGTTTCGACTAGATTATGCAAAGAATTTACGAAATGTTATAACTGTTACATTCTTGCCACTACTGCTGCCCGGAATGTAAAAACTATGACATTCCGGGTAGCACTGCTGCACAGAATGTAATACTTATTACATTCCGGGATTTTACTTCATTCCGGGACTCTACAAGCGGTCCTGTTGTTTCATGTGGTTGTCCTGTATCTTGTCTTTGTTTCTTACTAGTGACGTCGGGGATGGTATCCTTCACCCATTGGATTGAAACGCCGTTTTATGAGTGAAATAACCTAAGTTTTAAGCATTATGCATAACATTTTTTTCGCCCACCCTGTAGACCTATGTGGCAGTACACGAGTTGCTGAATAACATTATGCAACACAACCAATTTCTCATGCAACTTTATCTAAGTTAAAAATGCAACTCAAGCAAACGACAACCCTGGGGAATGGTTAAGAACAGCTCTGTCATTGATTGTTGATTGTGTGTAAAGTAGAGACGTGTTGATGTAGTCTATTAGTTAACAACTGGCGGTGTTGTTCATTGATAGATATGGTAATGGGGTATGTACTGTAACAGGTGTCATGCGAGGACAAGTCTCGACACCCATCCTTAATAATATGTGCTGGGTCAATCGATCAGTCACGCGATGTTTAAGAGACCGTTACATTATATTTATCATACAAGCGTAAGCAGGCGTAAACGTAAATTAAAATAATCATGTAGATAATGTCGGGAGTAATTATATACGTTGTGTTGGTTAATTGATAAAGAAAACCCCACATAATGGATATTTTAAAGTTTCGACACTTTATTTTGTCATAAATAAGAGTATATTGATAGGAGTACCATGCCACTGAAAATGACAAAATGCATAGTCAAAACATTGAGTAAATTAAAGTTTTCTGTGGGTTTTTTTCCGGAATTACATTAATTGTGTATATTCCCTATGTCAAAGCAAATAGCTACATATGCATATGGTCTGTTTTAAAATAAATTAAAAGATTAAGTGGGATAACAGTTTATAATAGTTGTTGATTACAAAATGTGGGACTTCAAAATTTAACCTACATCCATACAAAATCAATAATAGAATTGTCCCACACGCAGTTTATTCAAATTAAGCCTAAACTCTATTTGTTATATACTATGAGCTATTGTACCCAGATGCTACTCGTGCGTCACTTCGTGTTAATTTAAATCTATTAGTACTGAAGTCTGTTTAACCAGACGAGACTCTGTGCCAAACGAGCTCGAGCATAGAACAGATGAAAACAGTACGCTCCACGAATGAACGGCTCCATATTTACCACAGGTACAATATACAACTAATGGAGACTTAATTTCTGTCAAAATACTTTTAAAGTACCATTTAACAAGTGAACAATATTTCTTCTTAACAAACAATTTTCAAATGTTCATCTGTATTTCTATATTCTCCGTTTGCAGGTGGATTGTTTTAGCTGACAGAACTTCAACATGCTGTAAGTTATCAGCCATTACATGCACTGATCAAATCATATATGTACCCACTAAACACTATTCTTATCTTTTTTACCTTTTTTTTATTTTCGCACTTAACATATAACGGACAATAGGATTCAGATTGAAAATTGGTCGTTTTAGGTGTTCTAACTCGCACCTGTTATTGTTAACTAGTTAATTCACTTACCGGCTAATTGTGTAAACGTCGAGGAATAATGAAAATAACGCTTTTATATTTGTTCATCTGTCATCATTGGATGTATGAATGGTCAACACCAAGGAAATATTAAAACCATTTAAAAAAAATCCTCCAAAACAACCAGAACGTTTTTGCCACGAAATGGCGTCTCACGCTTTATTTTAAACGATTCACAGACGCTACAAAATATGCTCCTATCTAAAGATGACATTCCAAAGCTCTGGTTGACGATTAACGAGATACTTGAAGATCTTAAAGTAGTGTAAAGTTACGACTCCAATAAAAGATACACATGGATGCATGGTGATTCAATATTTCGGTTTATTTAAAAACCATTGCCAAGATTTTGACACCATGCATCCTTGTGTATCTTTTATTGGAGTAGTATATTTACTCTACGTTTTGAAACTCATCAGTGGGAATAATTATATTTGAATATCTTGATAACGTTCAATTCATTATCAGTTTCTCCCTGAACCAACTTGCCGCTATAGATACGCTAAATTGAGTGTTATTTTTATGAGAGAAATACTGGTTAACATGTATAAACCAGTCTTAATTTCTCCATAGCATCACTTTGTCAACCACGCAGCGCCACGAACACATTTTTTCGTAATTGCCAAAAAAGTTTATTTTTAAATGACGTTAATCGGTTTCCGTATTTTTGTAAGTAACTAAGCTTGCTGACATTTGCCACTTCAAATGTTTATAACACGTACACTTCATGATTTGGTTTTCTTATCTGTCCTTATATGACACCTGGTATGGTTATTATTCATTTAAAGCTACCTCACAGCAATATTTTCATCATGATAGTTTGCTACTTGTTAATCCAATCACCTGTCACAGTTTGATATATCACGTTTTCTACAAACTGGACGATTTTCTGTCTTGCACATATCTCCTGATCACGACAAATACAACTTTGTTGAAATATTGAGAATACCAATATGATATTGTTGAGTTTGTTCTGAGTTACTTTGCTCATACATTCCGTCAAGCTTACTTGTAGATCAACAAGATGTCATCGACATATGCCATAATCACAATAGGCATCCATAATCTCAAATACATATTTTGATTGAAGTAAGACAATTACTGATTTGTGGAATCATTGCTGGTATCCTGTTTTATTTGTGAAATCGGCATCTTGTCTTGTTGCAAAATCGATCAAAGCTGACGTTGAAGATTACTACCCCGACGGCCGAAAGCCTGTGGCTCTTGTATGAACAGTTCTTTGCGTTCAGGTTACTAATCTGATGACACAATGTCAGCAGCTCTTGTATCAACAGTTCCAAGCGTACAGGTAAATAACCTGACGTCACCATGCCTGTAGTCCTTGTATCCGCTGTTTCTAACGTTCAGTCAACTACCCTGACCACACAATGCCTATTGATCTTGTATCCACAGTTCATTATGTTCAAGATAACCACCCTAACGACACAATGCCTGTACCTCTTATATTTACAGTTCATAACGTCCAAGGAAACTACCCTGGCGACACAATGCCCGAAGCTCTTGTGTCCACAGTTCCTTACCTACTAGATAACTACCCTAACGACACAATGCCTGTAGCTCTAGTATCCACAGTTCTTTATGTTCAAGATAACTACCCTTGTGAGACAATGTCTGTAACTCTTGTATCCACAGTTCCTTGTGTTCAAGGTAACTATCCTGACGAAACAATGACTGTACCTCTTGTATCCACAGTTCCTTATGTTCAAGGTAACTACCCTGGTGAGACAATGCATGAAGCTCTTGTATCCACAGTCCCTTATGTTCATGGTAACTTCCCTTACCAGACAATGCACGAAGCTCTTGTATCCAAAGTTCCTGTAATTACCCGTACGACACATTACCTGTAACACTTGTGTCCAGTGTTCCTGTCCAATATTCAGTGATACGAAATGTCTTTTTGATTGCAGTGAAGTGGACGACTCATTGACCAGGAACATCCCCAAAGCATGTAGAAGTCCACAGCCGAGGAACAAAGAACACAAAGATACCCACCTCAGTCTTCATAATTCTACATCTTCTATTTCAGACTGCTTTATGTCTCTTTTTATGACTATGAATGTGTTTATAAAGACAAAACAATATATGTTTTACAATGTATTTAATACTTTTACTATAACCATCTGTCAAATCATAAGTTTGATTGCATGGACTTGCTATATGCCTTTTTATTTTAAGAGTTTCAAAAAATTTACATTCATTCTTTAAATCCGTTTGTTGATAATATTAATGATATGAGCTTTATTATCTACTGATCACTCTTGGAGCATTTGTGAGCGTATGAGTGTGCGTGTGTGTGTGACTTTGGTCGTCGTTTAATGAAATAAACTACATTGTTTCTGATTTTAGCGGTAAGTACTTTTCTATTTATTAAAAAATGCCGATGTAATAAATGTAAAGTGTTTATACATTTATTCATATCATATTCTTTACACGAATAGTTTCTAATACTAATTTCAACATAAATTTCATAAAGTCAAATTAAAACAGTAATTAAACCTTATTAAGAAAGGGTATAAATCGACATTTGAACATTTGTCTTTAATCAGTCAAACCACCTACTGCGTGGACCAATTGGTGTAGCCGAGATAAGGCAACCGGTTCATCCGACAAAGAGCTCCACAGAAAGGCCAGAAAGGTGAGTTCTATAGGAACAATACACGCAAGAACAGTTTTACAATAAATGTTTTTGGAGCCAATACAAAAGAAATAAGAACCCCAAGAAATGCGAAAGAGTGTTAGAATGCACATTTCTTATATGATCAAACTAACTGCTTCATAACGTATATACCTCTATCAATCATTAAGTCTACGGGCTCATAGAATAGACTTCTTTAAATTGATGGATATCGATACATAGGTTATATCTATATACAGTAAATTGTCGGCATGGATCTAGTCGTATGCTTTCCTCTCGAAAGAAGTTTCTTTTACACAGAATACCCAGTCTAAATACTGAATCAATCAAACAACACGGCATAGAATATATAAACCACAAGTCAAATTCAAGATTGAATTAATAATTATTGTTGAATATATATAGTTCAAAACATTGTATAACAATATGATAAACAAAATACACAAGATTATACTTACAATATCATTGAAGAGATATACAAACTTTACCTACATATTTCAGATACAAAATACTTATTCTATACTCAGCTATATAGTCTACTCAGATATGGCAAATGTAACTGTCCGGATATATACACCTAGCTGTGCCATGCAGATACTCGTTTCCCTAAGATTCACTCCAAGATCCTAAATCCTAATTCCAAGTACATAATTCCAAGTCCTTAATTCCCGTAAAATGCTATCCTTACATACCACTATTTTGTTGTTCTACTAGTTGCGTCCCATTAGACATTAGTTAAGGTTGAAAGATCTTCATTGGTCTGTATAGCTCTTTGACCTGATTGGTTAAAACCTACGCTTCTGATTGGTCAATTTACGATCCTTCGTTTTACACAAAACTAAACCATACTAGATATCTTACACATTACCCACAATTACATTATTCTCCTTATTTAGCTTCATAACATTTAAAACCTTCATAACAGTTACACGCCCAACAAGTGGCTTATATTTTGCCATGAATTGTAATTAGTACATTGAATATAGTCAGTGACAATCTCGGACATTTCCGAACCCCTTCTCCGGGCACTAGACCTAACTTTGGAACCAAGAAAGCATTACATTTTGCTCGTTTTGTCGTGGCCTATCTTCTATGTATTTCGTCAAATTGTGACTTATAGACGAAATTACAGCACTAGATTGTCAGATTTAGGCACACCATTTCATCAATTATTATCGTTACTCTCTTCGTGCGGGTTTTTATTAAAACAATATTCAGCGACAAAAGAACTACAGAAACGGCATAATTGGAAGTATTATGTAAGAAAATCAAGACATCGTGAAAGTTCGCTTTCGTGACTACCAAAACCCCTCTGACACAGATTGTCGGTATACTAAATGATAGAGCACGCCTACAAAAAAGTATCATGCTAACTTGTTCTTCCTATAAACGGAAAATATGTTAAGTGCGTCTTCGTGTCATTAGATCATTTATAAATAACGTTTCAAACTCACCTCTTTCAATTGATTATATTCACTAATGTAAAAAGTTTAATAAAATAAACTGGTTGAACAATCTAATTCAGTTATCTCCATCAAAAAATGTCCATGCTTTTTCACCTTGCGTTTTTGAGCGCACGTTAAAGTACAGTAATGTAAACTATGGAGCGAGTCTGTTGTTCATGTTTCTCAAGTGAAAAACAAAAGTATTGCCTTTTTCAACGGAGATCGCTGCACTCCGTTAACAAAAGCACCTTAACACTCCGTGAATATCCTCATAGTGGAGCTGTGGACAGATTCTGTCTACAATGTCTAGGACAGAGGTGGAACAAACATGTATCTTATTAGTTAATAAATGGCTACATTTGTTCTAGTTATCTGTTCGTAGATGGATCAATACATGTATGTTGACTTCGTGTTTTACATTGTATCCTACAATTGATGAAATGTTTAAGGTGGTATCCTGCAATTGATTGATTTATTGATGTTTAAGGTGGTATACTGCAATTGATTGATTTATTAATGTTTAAGGTGGTGTCCTGCAATTGATTGATTCATTGATGTTTAAGGTGGTATCCTGCAATTGATTGATTTATTGATGGGTAACGTAGTGCTCAAGGGTATTTCACTTATATAGATGCGGTGTACTCCAACAGTAAATAGCCACTCGGAAACAACTGTGAAATGTGAAGTGTTTTGCTCTGTTGCAAGAAAATGTTTCTCTGGTAATAAGTCCTAAGACAGCATGCTTACGCTTGTAACAAGCTGCCGTTAGCCAAAGAGCTGCTATCCTATATAACATTAGGTATGGAAGCATAGTTGCAATTACTACAGTTCCACAAGTGTGTAACATGCTATTGTAAATTTTTTTAAAATTGACATCGTTTGATTCTAAACAGTGGATAAAGTTTACATTTAATGGCGGCTTAATGGCTTCTATTGACCTAAACGTGAAAATCTCAGAAAAGGAAATAAATAATAAAATCGAGACTAAAGCTATTATAATACGCCCCCAACCAGAAAACCCTATGTTGACACAAAATGGCTTCACCACAATTTCATCAACTCGCTTACAATTCCCAAGGAAAGTATAGAGCTCCAACAAAATCTCTGAACTTAAAATGAGCTTTCTTGCCAAAATTAGTTTATCGGGCGTGTGTTTTAGGTTTACAAATCTTTTTGAACATCGGAACTTTCCAATGGGGTCTTTATGTTTGACAGGATTAACTTGAATAGAGCTTATTGTCTTGTACTGGTAAACTGTATCATTTAATATAAAATTGATACCTGACCTGGTAAGGCTTGCAAAATATTTATGGTCAAACAAGGAGAGTATAAGTGATCGACCAGACAAAGGTCGTGGCCTATCCATGGTACCATATCTCTCTGCACATTTCCAGCAGAGTGAAAAACGACGTGGAAGACATACATTTTTATTTAACGCACTGTTCTGCATTAATGCAATACTAAGCATAACTGGAGCCTTTGCTAGAAAAAAATCCCACTATTTAGCATACTTAGGCAGAGTGGATACACTGTTTGGAAAGTGGTATTTGATTAGTCTATTCGTTTTGGCTTTTTTAATGTTATATCTGTCTGACTGCCAAAACTGTTTAAGCATGGCAATGCTGATTACACATTGTTGTGCCTTGCCCGGGAAGATGGTCTTATAGCAATGTGTATTTAATATAACACTGCAAGAAACGTTTATTAGTTACACGTTCTTTAGGTCGCGTGAGAACAAAAAGGCCGGACAATATTTAATTATTTTTATGTATATTTTCCTGTTTTGTATTGAAGGTTCACTGTTCGTAGCCACACGTACACTGTACACTGTAATACATTATTTGGGTTTAACAGATAAGTTCGGAGGTAAACGTTAATTCTATTTTTTTTGTAAATGTGGATTTGTCATCCACACGCTGTCATCGGTTTCAATCAGTTTTGGATTAAAAGTGATAAAATATTTTCCGCATGTTAACTCTTTGTCCTACTTTTTAGTCACACCCTATCTCTCTTAGAGAATATGACGATGACGACGGCAAAGTTTCAGCTGCTTTTGGTCATCAAAATCAGTTGCAAGGTACTATTAGATGCAAATAAAGGATACATATTTTTAATTCCGCATTGGGCTGAACGGGGATTTTTCGGGATCGGATTCCAGTCGAAAATCGCGGCCTGATCAAAGACCTATTAATAAAGAAAATCTAGAAATTACATCGAACGTCACACTGATAATAAACATCCACTTTACTCTAAACCAAACTTCAAACTCAACACCATGTGTTGAATCATGTACTGTCAAAGTTCAGGCTAAAAATAGAAAAAAGGTCACAGGCAGTGGCTTATGGGATATCTTGTTTACAGTTGGTAATGGCGCCTGGCTAGCGGCTGGCCTCGTTGGGTGGCCGTTTCGACTGATTTCGACAGGAGTGTTTCGAATTTTTCAATTCGGACAACGGGGTGGACAGCGGAGATAACTTATAACCAATGCGAGTAAAAAAATTACCGCAAAATGCTTTATTTATCAAGGTCTCAATGTGTTCTTTCTTGCCTTTACTCTATTCTAGTTTTTAATAGACTAAAATGGTCGCCGGCGGTTAAAATTATGAGACAGACGTCTGTGGCTTTAGTAACGGATTCTACATATATTGGTGTTCAAAAACAAAATTTTCTACAGAGCATCAAATGTCTGTGTTATCCGTTCCTGTGAATAACAGCCAGTTACGGAAATAGGAAACATTTTCGTTTATCTAGATGCCCGGAAATAACGCCATTAGTTTGTCTTGGTCGTGACCTTTTTCAAAGACACGCTTACTTTAATGAAAGCCAATAAATAGTGAAATAGCTGATGAAACATACGTATTTGGCTACTCTACCTTTACACATTTTTGCGCAAATGTTGACATTCGATATAAGATCGGGTTTGGGTAGTTTTACATTCATTGCAAAGACCTTAGAAATTATATATTTATAACTTCTCAATATAACGGTTAGATGCCCACATTTCAGTTAACGGGACTTCAGTCCATTGTTAATATGTATTTCCCCGCACGTATTGTCAATCCACAGTCCCCGTGAGAATCATATTTATGTAAGTTTTGTCGAAAATTTGTGTTGCAGTATACTGTAAAATGTGGAGATAGAGATACTTCAAAAAATGCCATGAGTGTTATTCCCATACAAACCTTGGAAATTAAGCTTCAGCTAAGAAATGAACACTGCCGTACCATATCAAATGCACAGCACAACTCGAAAGAAGATTGTACCATATATTTGCATAGCATGACGTGTGGGAAGATAGATCAATATTCTAGTCATCCAACTCTACCAGGAAAGCAAAAATGATATCTTGTGACATCTGTTTTCACCAGCATACTGTCAGTTATCTCAACCTCCCTCATGTTCAAATAACCTTTCAAGTTAAACAGTTCACTGCTCCATGAATCTTCATTCTAGAGATAGTGTAAATACAAGTTTCTATTAGACGTGCCATAAGACTTTAACAAGGGGAAACATATATTTCAATATAACCATACAAATACCAATACGTAGGTTCAATGACATGTTATTTATTAATGCTATATGATTTTTACTTTGTTCAAGAAACAACAAATCCAGTTTGATGGAACGTCCAGTGAAATTAATTTATCATGTCTGTCGGGAATAATATGTTGTGACATTCTGTACAATCAATTTCCATGAATTATTTACCAAGTCAATGTTGTCTCTTTAAAGCCTGTCTGGCATATACATTTTGGAAAGTTACAGAGCCTTTTACGGTCTTTGAATACTGACTAAATATGGGCATTTGATGCACTCGGTAAACCAATTTCTTCCAAAACACGATATTGATAAACGTTTATCATCTTCGACGAGTATGTCTCTTGTTAGAGCTATATATATTACACTGTTCCAGTCAGTTCCGGAAACTGTGTTGAAGCCATGTGTGTCAATAAGAGGCCTTTTGTTGTTAGTTATTAGTTATTGTTGTAGTTCCAAGTATGATGACATACACTAACATGTTTTAGTCTTCATTTGTTTTTCTCCTGGATACAGTATTACATGCGATAAAGTTTAATCGATTTACGCATCAAATTGTTGTTTTATTAAGTAAATTTTATATAAGTAAAAAATATATTTGTTCGTTGGTAAAATTATTGCATGAATACTTTTATATTGCATGTTAATTTGTCTATTTGATTCTGCCATGTTTGAACAGGTATTGTGAAGAGGGGTTTTAAGTTACAACTAAACGTACTTTGGTTAGCCAAAGTAGATATTATTTTTCTAAACTTTTATGCAAATGCCATTGTTTTCACTGTTTTACACCTCGGTTGTATTGGCCTCGTACTTTAAGTAGAACTTTATTTTTTAAAGCTGAAGTCAGTTCCGTTGAAATTAAAGTTATTCAATGGGTACTTATACGAGACTGAAGCAATCCTGTAATAATTCGAAATTTAATGGACCATTTAATTAGGCGTTGACATGGAGTTATATCTAAATAAGAATGCTTGTACCAGATAGTTGGCAGCTGATTGACACATTCACACTTATATATTGTGGCAGAATTTAA
>JAUELC010073031.1:0-12230 GCA_031471745.1 Cryptochiton stelleri
CCCGTACGGTACATTGGAGGAGGATCAGAAGTCAGACACACTAACCACTGAGCCACGGCGCGCGGCCCAACACAACGTCATCATTATTTTTCAACCTTTAGATCTACGGATTATGAAATGGAGGCTCAACCAACTACCTGTGTTCAGGGGTTTATATAAGTCGAAATATTAATATGACATATCAAGGGTGTAGCCCGAGGGATGTCATATCACCTTGTCCAAACAGTCTCTACCCAGTCTGAAACATCAAGAGCCAGGGTTCTAATCTACTTACATAAAATTAATGACCCTATTGTTTGCCATGAGTTCTTTTTTTTTCGCTTATTACCAGGTTTTGAGAAACCTTGCAAGCAGTCAATTTAAAATTTGATATTCGAGCATAGATTTTGACATTTGTAATTATTGCCGGAATTGTTTGTGATAATTTTTTTGGACAAACTGGCAGTACTTAAGGCAACACCAAATTTAGTCTTCCTCTAGCCGCTGTCTGGCGTATATAAGCTTGAGCTCTCATTCTCGTCAAGTTGTTACTTGGCGACGCTTCCTGTTGCCCTGGTCCTCTTAGAGCTGGGGGGGTATCTTGTATCTTGTCATTGTTTGTTGCCAGTGGCGTCGTGATGGTTTCCTTCACCCATTGGGCAGGCACCCTGACATATGAGTGAAATAACCTTAGTACGGCGTAAAACCCCAATCACACAAACAAACTTATTTGACTACCTTTCCTAAGGGCAGAGTTGTCTACAAAAAAAAGACGCGTCTCGCTTTTCGCGCATTACCTAGTTTCTCGAGCAGCAGTGTATGGTTATGGGTGGCACCATATCACTGTTAACCGATGTGTAACTGGTTAGACACTGGTTAATGCCAAGATAGACACCTGTTATCACATTCTGCAGTTCGAGAAACCAGGTAGTACGCGAAAAGAAGCACTCTGGGCGAACAATAGGGCCAGTATGTAAAGTTACATAAATACAATCTGATATCATAGGAAGCTCATTAAATAAATGTTACGTAAGGTGTGCTGGCCTGCTGGAGCATATTAATAAATAATAATCTCCAAATATAATTTAATCACATCCCATAGAGGTAATAAAATGTAGCGAGTTTGCAACAAAATTATGACAATTGATCCATTAATTCATATCTTTATTACGGATCAAAAAAAATTGCCTGACGATCACAAAGAGGCATCTTCATTCATTAGCTTATCTCAGTCGTTAATAACAGGCACTAACTGACAAAAGCATTCAGGGAAAGAAAATGACATGTACCAAAAACAGAAGCTGAGAGAAAATTAATTGACAAAAATAACTTAAAATAGTTTGATGGTTTAGAAGGGTACAAGTCCTAGATGACACTGGGCAGATTACATTCATAAGGTTCATGGCCTCAAGCGATTTCCATCTATTTTAGATCATAGCATATGCTCAGACTGTTAATGCCACTTATCAGGCTTGTTATCTTTCTCAACAAGGGCATGGTGACAGCATAATAGACAATGATATTCCCGTATTCAGTCCTTATAAACATAGCATCCATTTTGACATTACTTAAGTGAAAACAGAAATGTATTTGAACTCCAGAAGAACAATTCAGCCATTTTTATTGAAAAGGATTTTATTTTTGTCGCGGGCGGTTGGAAGGAGCTTCATGTTGCCCTGTTTCTCTCAGAGCTAAGGGTTAACATGAAGCCAATCTATTGTGGCATCCTGTTATGTCCTGTGGCTGTCTTGTATTTTGTCATTGTTTGTTGCCAGTGGCATCGGGGGTGGTTTCCTTCACCAATTGGGCTGGCACGCCATCACATGAATGAAATAACCTTAAGTATGGCATAAAACCCCAATCAAATAAACAAACAAATATTATTATGTCATCCCTATTGCTTGCAATATTAATGCTTCTATAGCACAATGGTATTTTCAGTTGTTATAAGCCGATGCATTTATCGATAAACCAAAAAACAAAGCCTTATTTTTTCATGTGAATGGTTGTTCAGGTCATGTCGAGGTGGGGCTTTACGTCGAGGTGGGGCTTTACAATTATTCTGAAACCTGGCTGCCAGTCTTTTTTGACTTGCTGATTTCATTTTGGGCAAAAAAATTCATAATTCAACACAGGGAAAATACTGATTTGCACTGTATTGACATTGTATTTTGAAATGGCAGATTTGAGATCCTTGATAAAACCCTGTGTGAGGTCCACATTTTCTTTGCTTCCTCATTTCCAGTCCACCCTGTCAAGAAATAAATTACAAAAGAATGTCCTTGAAATATGTATAATTGTAAATTTGTAACTATGGCACTATTTAAAAGAAAAAAATCACATCAGATGTATTTTATATAAGTTTTGGGACTGAAATTGTATTTTTTTTATCTATGTATTTTATCTTCTTTATGACGGCGTGCCGGGCCAATAGGGGGTGGAAACCAACCTCTACGTCACTGGCAACAAACAATGACAAGATACAAGACAACCATAGGATGCAAAAGATAGGGCAATTGAGAAAGTTTGCAGATTTACAGTGCTAGCCACCATGACAGATTGGCTTTGTGTTGAGGCTTGCCCTTAGCTCTAAGCACCAGGAAGCTCCTTCCAACCTCCCAGTGTAAGCTTTTAAAACTTTTCACTTGACTATTTCACAGACAGTTTAAGTGCGTAATTAATAACGCACTGGTTGAAATATAAGAAGGGAGCATCAATTCTACTTTATAACAAGTGCTCATAACAAATTAATCATTTTGCCCATTATTTGAACTCTAAAGTTATTTGGGGAATTTTATACGAATATTAAGTAGCAAATTTTAAACAGTATTTATTGTTTGTGTTTTTTTCTTATGTACTTATTAAGTAGTTTGAAGTGCATGTAAATCCCCAGGTTATTTATTACTTGTTACTGAGCTATCGGGGAGCAGTCATTACTTGGCTGTTATAAGAGAGGAGAGGATGTTACGTGTATAAGCCAGCTGGTTGTGAGGTAAGTAACAGTTAATATCAGGCAATTTCTCAGCTCTCAATGACTTTGCACCTAAAAGCCAGTGGATGAGTTCTGTTAAACTGTGTGGCTGTTGTATGCATTAAACTGGTTATGATTACACAGTGGTGGAGAATACATACTACATGTATCTGAAGGAGGGTGTCTGGAGCTAGTTCCGTCACCAATGGGCACACACAACTATCAGTGGCGTCTCTCTAATCAACAGTTTGTTCCCCTTCCCAATTAAACCCTAGATAAACAGAGAGGCCTGTGCACTCAGAAGTTGCCCCCTCAGCCAAGACTAAACCCACACGGACCGCCTAGTCAATACATTGATCTAGGGGCTTTCTTACGGATGACCAGAGCAAACAGAGCGGGTCTGTTTTAATAGATCATTCACCACCCCTATCCCTTTATATCACCGGTAACCTCAGCCAGTTACTGAACCACTCTCTCCTTTATGCCATAATAATCTGGTGTGTTTCTGAAGGATTTGATCACCTGACTGACTCAAGCCGGGTGTGGGCAGACAGATAAGGTAAACTAGGTCACGGCTAGGCCAATTATCAAGGTAGTCCTAGCTGCTAACATATTCTGTCTTGTAATCAGCCATGATATTGACTGATTTCAACATTGATTCCACTTCCTTCCTAAACATACATCTAACTGGCTACTGTCTTTATACTCTCATCACATGGGGAACCCTCTCCATGCACATAACCTGGTTATTGACTCGTTGAGTGACAAGCTCAGGCATAAACTCATAAGGATTTACCAAACAGCCTAATACTAATATTCATGTGTGCTAATATTTGTTTCCAGACCAATTGTATGTCTCCCTTGGTCTTCTGTGCAAGGCTCTGTTTAGGCTGTACAAAAGCGTAAATCACTTTCACTTTTGGCTAAGAAGCATTGTGCTGAAGGATATTTCACTTATATCCCGATGGTGTAACATATGACAAAACAAAGAACTTGAAAAAAAAACTTGAAGACACCAGAAACTATTATATCCACATAATGCACTTAAATAGGACACAAAGCTCCATGCAAAATCACATCATAGTATTTATAACTTCAACAGTTCACAGAAATGTAGGCCACTGATAATTGGAAGGTCACTTCAGAGGGATCATTATTTTATGACTGTGTTTATTTATAAAATAGCTGTGGTTATTTATCAGTGACAGTCACAGAATTGTTATAAATGCTGGTATCAAGAGATTTAAGACTATATGTATACACAAGAAGTGGCCTGAAGCACTTTTTATCGGATCCTGTAGGTGTGGCATGCCTTGATTTGTGTGGGTGTGGCAGGACTGCATTCAAAATAAGAGGATTAAAGAGCAAGCTGTAGAGGACATTACAAAATCATAGGTCAACATGCGATAATCAAATTCAGGAGTGAAGTCATGTACAAAGCAAATGCATGGAGTGCCATATTTGTAATAAATACTTAAGTATGTGCCATTATTAAATATCTTCATGTTATTTTTTGTTAAGAACAAAATTATGTTTTATTTTGTAGGTTTATACAATATGAATTTGATATAAAAATCAAGTTTCTTGTGCTAAATCTTTGAAGACAATCAGGAAACCTTCACCCTGAGATAAGTACACAAAATCGATGCTCACAAGATTTATTTGAATTAATTTCACTCTTGTCTGTAACTTTAATAGCCAACAAGTCATCCCCAATTATATTCCCTTAATCTTAGACAAAGGATTCTAAAAATTACTAGTATCATATTATAATAGGGTGTGATTTTGATAACAGCAGATCTAGCAGATAGGCAACATAAAAACCAGCTTTGTAGTATTGTATTAAACTCATTGGTTAATGCAATGTACCTCATTATTACAAACTTGATAATTCCCATTAATAGAAAATTCCCATAAAGGAATACTTTTTAAGTTTGTCTATAGACAATTTACACATACTTGATAACACATCATTATCAAATTTGGAAATGTTACTATAAAATATCAACTGAGCCCTCGAAAATTGAACAACGGAAATATTCCACTTGATCTTGACGAGTTAGAAACTTCTCTTATAAGCAGGTAATAATACTATTATTAAGTTCTGCTAGATATGTTTGCACAAATTAATATACATGTTAAACCAGAAGCACAAGTGCATCAGTTGTCGCTCTTTTGCCTCTGCGGGGTAATTATCAAGCCACTTTTATGCACACTATTTAATTTGCTCATTGAAATGTATTCCAATATAGATGTTTACATGTACCTGAGTTAACTTAATGTGTTGTAGAACACAAGGCACCTGGCATTGGCTCTTTTCATCCCAAACGGGTGCCCTGGAATTTTAGAGCGAAAAACTGACAAACATTTGGCAGAGGAAAATAGACAATGCAAAGCTTTATTCGGACATTGGCTCCACTGTCCACATTATATCTTGGTATTATAAAGTAATCCACTAAATTAGGTGTTATTCTGTTCCTGAAACCAGAAGTTAAAAAATAAAAAGACACGGCCAAAACTTAAAAAAAAAAAGTTCCCAATTTTGTTTTTGTCTGTATAGTGTATTGAATATATTGCAGTGCTAACTAAAGATCTGCAGAGTTCTGCCCCTTTTAAGAACAGGACTTAACAAATGTATGATGTTGTCTCAACATTTGTTTGAGGCGCAAAAACATACAGATTCCTGTGTGTAAATATCCTACTGACCTGGTTAAAACGTAAAACTATTCAATTAATTTATATGTCAGCCTGGCAACAACTTCAGTTGACTGGTATGAAGTAGATTATATTAAAGCAGGCCTCTCAATGAAAGGAGAGTTATCACTCCCACTCACCTTGTCCTCAGCTCACCTAAGATGAGAATAAGGAGAGGGATGGCTTACTCGCCTCTATGATTAATTTTATTGCTGATTTTAACTACGACAATGTTAAAAACACCATAACTCGCCCAATTGTAAATATAGGAGAGTGGTGGATCCCTGGCCCTCATTGAACTCATCGAGAGCCCTAGTAAAGTCTGATCAGATATTCCAGCAATTTTTTCTGCACTTTTATATAATACATGTTAGAACTTAGAAACAACAAAAAGCATTTTGAGTATAAGGAGAAATTACCATACATGTTAATGAATTCTCCACTCTGAATTTTGTTTTTTAAATACATATACTTATATGCATTAACAAGCCTTTGTTAATAATCATTAAATTATAAGACGTACAGTATGGATCAGGAAAAAGAGTGTGTTGTGAAATGTAATCATTGTCAAGACATGAGGCAAACATTTTTAAGCCTCCACTTGGGCCAGAGGTTGAACCCAGGCGTTATAGATTTTTTGGTCAAGAAGTAAAAGTTGGAGGCTTTTGGTTAATTCCACCACCAGATTTGTCGGATAAGTGAAAGTTTAAAAATAACAATCATAAAAAATGAAAACAAGAAAAGCCAAAATATCAAAGTGAGGATGTGACAATTTACTTTGATCATGAATGTTGATATACATGTACCAACGTTACTCCAAGCCAATGATTATTTCTCCAGGCTCGTATGAGTCGTATAAGCCTTGTACCCATTGATGTTTTTTTTATTTCAACGTTAAAGTACATGTAACTGTTTTATTTTATTAAAAAACTTTGTTTAATTGAGGCTGACGAGGCAATCTAAGTTTGTTGATACAGACTAATTTCTGTGTTACTGGTCTGAAAAATGCAAGGCACATGGACCAGTAGCAGTTCAAATTGAATTGAATATTTTTTTAACCAATTATACGTAGAGGGTCTCTAGTGAGTGACCCATCGATAATCAAATTTATGAAACTCTAGCAAGAAATAAATGAAAAGTACTACTCAAGTTTCATAAATTTAATATCTGGTCACGAATTTGAGATCTGATTGATCTCATAAATCTCTGTTGTGTATTATTTCCCCCCCAAAATAAACTAGATGTAGATGTTATAACTGCCAGAACAAAACCGCTTATACGGTTTCCAAGCTTATCAAGTCATAACTCCATAATCCATATCACAAAATACACTTTAAAAAAAATCGAATTTTTTTTTTGTCTTGGTCAGGACACGATCCAGGGATGTTCCGTTTAAAAGATAAGAGCGTTAACCACTACACCATTCTGAGAGATACATATAATCTGTCGGATAATACTGAGATACTGTTTTACACACTGCTCAAAATAGTCGGATAAAATAAGAAAACTAAACAAAAAAAAGGATTTGCTGTATGCTGGATTTGAACCATGGATGTTTGGTTTAAGATATGGATGCGTGGATCAATGCGCTATACGGAAACGATATGCACAATATGTCGAGCAGTATTACCTACCCGGTAGGTTACGCAAAAAATCTTCATTCACACCCCTGATGTTGCACACTCTTCCATATTATTTAGATCTAGTTTTCACAACTTTTAAACTATTTACGTAAATGGTATAATGTTCTCTAATTAATATTGCCTTCATAATAAAAATCTTCAGTATTAATTTAAATCTCTCTGATGCATCGTTCCAAGCTTTCTACTTTATAACGCTACAAACTAGATCAGGAAAAATAACAAAATTAAAAGATATATTTGCCCGAAGAAGGGAGCGAACCAGTGATCTTCAGATTATGAGACAAGTGCCTTAACCACTACACCATTCCAATAGATACATATTATCAGTCTAATGATATTGAGATATATATGTGTTTTGTAAAATGCTCAAAATATTATAGTTCTGATTTCACAACTTTTAAACTATTTACGTAAATGGTATAATGTTCTCAAATTAATATTGCCTTCATAATAAAAATCTTCAGTATTAATTTAAAATTTCTCTCATGCATCGTTCCAAGCTTACTACCTCATAAAGCTACAAACTACATCAGAAAAAATAACAATAGAAAAAAGAAAAGATTTACCTGAAGAAGGATCGAACCAGTGATCTTCAAATTACGAGACAAATGCGCTAACCCCTACGCCATTCTGACGGATACATACAATCAGATCAGTCCAATAATATTGAGATGGATACATGTTTGTAAAATGCTCAAATTAGTGTAGTTCTGATTTCCCAACTTTTAAACTACTTAAGTAAATGGCATGAATTTTGCAAACTGATATTTTCTTCGTAAAAGAAATCTTCAGTATTAAATTCAACTCTCTATGATGAATCGTTCTTGACTTTTAAACTTTTCAACAAATTTATAAATTTCTGCTCCCCTATTTGGGCGGCCATTTAAGCAACTTATAATTTAATTTTGACTATATAAATAATTGCACTTGGTTATAATATGCTTACACAACAAATCTTCAAACTTATAAAGAAAAATAAATGCAACTTTATGAAATACATGTATGGAGAGAAAATGAAATGCTAAAATTAATTTTTTTTTTATGTTTGGGGCCTTATAAGCCTTGGTAATTTTAACCGGAAGTAGACGACAGGGCTATATTCCATGTAAAACACATTAGTCTACATCAAGTGGTTTTTGATCAGGTGACTGTTGAATACGGCACATTTTATAACTTTGACCGGAAATTACGTCAGAACTATAACTTTTACTGAAAAACAAATTAGTTAAATGTACTGTCCATAAAATTCTGAGTCTAATGATATATATCAATAACCAAATGTAATAATATTTCGATCACGTGACTTTTCATTGATAGTTTGACCAATCATATCTTCTTTGTCTTTATAGTTTGGAAAATTATTTTTGCAAACTTGATAAAGCTAAGTTAGGACTACATAATTTATAAATTACAAAGATGTAACTTTAACCGATTTTAAGAGACATCTTATGTAATTCAATATGGCAGCATTATTACGTAACAGATCAAAAAGAAAAAAGTTATCGTTTCAAGCTTATACAAAATGCTAATCAATAAAGCAATCATCATATCTTTGACATTAACAGTTTTTGAGAAAAATGGGGGTAAGAAGAAAAAAAATAAAAAAAATAATAATAATCTATCCGATTTCAATAGGTTATCCAAGTCAACTTGGAAACCTTATTAATAGCATGGGTTTCACCGCTTCACTTATAAGAAACCAAATACAGCAACATTCCTCTGCCTTCCATTTGTTCAACATGTGTTGTTTTTTACCAATAACAAAAAAACAAAAAAAAAAATAAGAATATTAAGAATATTAGGAACAGATAAATGATACCATTCCATTTTAGTCCAACACAGAATTCCCAAAAAGATGCATAAGAAACTAAAATTAACTACGTCTTTCCAAAGTAAAGAATTTTTGTTTCCCCTGATATAATTACACCAATTGCCATCAATCGGCCGACGCTGGCTACAAACAAAGGGCGTTATTGAGAGACAATCTTGCATGGAAAAGAAATAAATGAAGTAGCAAGATTAAAATACATGATCTGGACGTCAGAAAAAGGGTCATACAAAAATCGGCGACAAAAACTTCAGCTACTTGTACTACAATATGTGACAAAAACAGAGTGAAAATGTAGACTTGACAGGTACATGTATCACCTCGATGAGAATACGAATCTAGGATTGACAGGTATCACCTCGTTAAGGATACAAAACTAGGCTTGACAGGTATCACCTCGTTAAGGATACAAAACTAGGCTTGACGTATCAACTCGATGAAGATAAGAATCTAGGCTTGACAGGTATCACCTCGATGAGGATACGAATCTAGGCTTGACAGGTATCAACTCGATGAAGATACGAAACTAGGCTTGACAGGTATCACCTCGATAAGGATACGAAACCAGGCTTGACAGGTATCACCTCGATGAGGATACTTATCTAGGCTTGACAGGTTTCACCTCGATGAGGATACGAGTCTAGGCTTGACAGGTATCACCTCGATGAGGATACGAAACTAGGCTTGACAGGTATCACCTTGATGAGGATACGAATCTAGGCTTGACAGGTAACACCTCGATGCGGATATGAATCTAGGCTTTACAGGTATCACCTCAATGAGGATAAGAATCTAGGTTTGACAGGTATCACCTCTATGCGGATACAAATCTAGGCTTGACAGGTATCACCTCGATGAGGATACGAAACTAGGCTTGACAGGTATCACCTTGATAAGGATACGAAACTAGGCTTGACAGGTATCACCTCGATGTGGATACGAAACTAAGCTTGACAGGTATCACCTCGATAAGGATACGAAACTAGGCTTGACAGGTATCACCTCGATAAGGATACAAAACTAGGCTTGACAGGTATCCCCTTGATGAGGATACGAAACTAGGCTTGACAAGTATCACCTTGATGAGGATACGAAACTAGGCTTGACAGGTATCACCTCGATAAGGATACGAAACCAAGCTTGAAAGGTATCACCTCAATGAGGATACTTATCTAGGCTTGACAGGTTTCACCTCGATAAGGATATGAATCTAGGCTTGACAGGTATCCCCTCGATGAGCATACGAAACGCAGTCTAATAGCGCTTAAAACAAAAGTCTTAGGAAAGCCAACATATGCCCTCACGGGCTGTCATAGACCCATAATAAACAATTGGTCACCATGGTAACCATGGATATGTCAAAATATGGAATAAATATTGGTTAATCTGTAATAGCAAAAGGAACAACTACAGTTGATGTGGAATGTGTCTACCAAGTTTCATAAAGATAGGCCTTATAGTTTTTGAGTTCTGCTCCGGAAACGAAATTCACTTCTGTTTATGACTAAGTCCAACTTTGTATCCATAGAAATAATAAAAAATTACAACTGATGGTGAATGTGTCTACCAAGTTTCATAAAGATAGGCCTTATACATATAGTTTTAGAGTTCTGCTCCAGAAACCGATTGGAACCACCCAGACATATGCCGACCAGACAGACGCCGACGGAAGGACAGATGGTCATACCCATTTTCATCGGGCGTATAAAAAAATCTACATGAACCTTGTCATGTTTCTGAAATTTGCTGAATATGGTGAAGCGAAACAAGACTGATTCCAAAGGGCAAACCCTGTGCCCACCACCAAATTAAAACATGTGGGTCAATACTTACTTCCATATTCCCATCAGGTATAATTGAAACAGTTCTGACAGTATTCATAGAGATAGAGGTAAACAATTCAGTTCTAGTGTTTAGTGTTAGTCTTACACCAGCCAGAACTAAGTTAGGGTAAAAACTTACCTGGTATTTTTCTGAAGAAGTTGAAGAAGCAATACCTACCTTGTCATGTTTCTTTAGTATTTTTCTGAAGAAAGTTGAAGAAACAATACCTACCTCGTCATGTTTCTTTAGTATTTTTCTGAAGAAAGTTGAAGAAACAATACCTTCCTTGTCATGTTTCTTTAGTATTTTTCTGAAGAAGTTGAAGAAACAATACCTATCTTGTCATGTTTCTTTAATATTTTTTTGAAGAAAGTTGACGAAAAAATACCTACCTTGTCATGTTTCTTTAGTATTTTTCTGAATCCGGTGAAGTTTAGAGTTTGATAATTCTGTAGGAGGATCAAACTGAGATAAAATTCACTGAAGGCCAGTTTCAGGTCGTGTAATTTCCTGCTGGTCGATACCGTTGATTCGGATTTCTCTTTGAACAAGGTGTACACGCTGGATCGGCGTCTCCTCAGCGCTTCCTGAGTAGCATCTTTATAATGAGTTTTCACCTGAGCCTGTTCGGAGAATGACTGAAGCTCAGTTTGTAGATTGGCATATTTTCTAGAAGCTTCAGCCATTTTCTCTAAGATAAAAGGGAGAAAGAAAAATGAACTGAAATATCTTGATCTAAAATTTCAACCACAAATAACTGTCACCCTTTTGCAAGTTGTGAAAGTATTATTGCATGTAAACAACCAAATCTATGTTTCCTTTAAAATCCTGATTCTCCCTTACTGAGAATTTGTCACCTGTGTCTTAGATATTATTTCCAAGTCCTTTAAATAGCTTCCAAAGTAGTACTTTTATGGTTGAGATTTTAGTTGATTTCGTGTAAATATTAAAATCATAAAATTAGCAAATGTCACAATTTGGAGATGTTAAAAACTAAATAACCTGAATAGAATAATATACAATATATTAACAATTTTGGTTTTCCTGAACGGTGTGTATTCTCATTTTATAGATTAATACCTTCATGTTAATTTTATACTCAGGATATGAAATAGAAAAATTGAATAACATGACAACAACAATTTATAATATACATGTTTAGTTATACTCGCCCTGGCGCTGGAAAGCCGCTCGCAAGCTCGCAGCTTTCACAGTGCCAGAACTCGTCCATACACAACTATACAATCCAATAACCTATAATTATAGTTTATAATATACATTACATGTTTTA
>JAUELC010073142.1:0-5000 GCA_031471745.1 Cryptochiton stelleri
CGAACTGCCCAAGAATATGAGGCAACTTAATATATTTTGTAGAAGTTAAAATCAAGAGGTGAAATGATAAATATATAAAACATAATCTGATTTGTTACGCCATGCTCAAGGGTATTTCACTTATATGACGGCAGTGTTCTCCAACAGTTAACAGCAACACATAAACAACCAACATGTGAAGTGTTTTGCTATGTAAAATTAATGTTCCTCCAATGCTAGCAACAGACAGAATGAATTGATTGATTGATTAGTGTTTAAAGCTGTGCTCAAGGGTATTTCACTTTTATGATGCCAATGTATTCCAACGGTAAATAGCCACACTAGCACATCCATAACATATGGAATGTTTTGCTCTTTTGGAAAATGAATGTTCCTTCAGTGCTTAGTAAAGAGAACATGATTATGCTGGGAACATGCTACTCTTAGCAGAGGGCCACTATCAGTAGGAATACAGTATAAGCTCGAGACATACTGTCTGCCCTTAGTCAGAGGTACAAAACATAATCTGTAATGTCTGTGCTTATATCCCCTAAATACTCCAGAGATAATTTAATTAGGGAATTTACAAGTAGAAGGCTTGTCGACCTAACATGCTATGATTTTAGTGTTCTAATCGCAAGGTACATGTACAATATTAACAGCTGGTTTAGTTAGGCTTCAAACTAGACGCGCATTTATATCTGATTGACAAGCTAGTAAATGTCCAATTTTAATCCGGCTTAGCAGAAAGCAAATTAGTGTAAATCAAATACACACAGGCCTGTATATAAACCGTTACATTGTATAAATAGGATATTGATATAGGGTTTTATCATGTTAGTATATTCTGATATATCATAATGAATTAAGATCAGGTTTTGATATACGGCTAATCAGAGGCGGGTAATCAGATGTGTTACAGTATTTCACAATATCTATATTTTTTTATAAATGTAGGGAGAAACAATGGCTTGCCTATATTATTTATATACATGTATGAATGATATTATGTAAACTTTTAAAATATTATTTGTTTATTTTATAATTTGATATATATATTTGGTTTGTTTTATCTATCTGATTTTTATTTCAGTTTATTTATACTTAAGGGTATTTCAGAAATTCACATGATGTCTTTATATTGCTGATTTTTGGTGAAAAAACAGTTTAAATAGAAACCTTGTTTGTTTAATTGGGGCTTCTATAGTAGTAGGGTTATTTTACTTAAATGCAGCTTGATAGTCAAATGTCTCAGTGAAGAAAACCAACTGCGACATCACTGTAAGCGACCATGAATTATACTGTTCAAAGTGAAACTTATAAAACATATTGTTTCCCATTTGCGAATATTACTTATTCTGTAAGATACGTTTTTGTTGGAATTTTATTTATTTAGGTATAAACTGTTAGGTATAGGACTTTAATGTAATTGTTAGTTCCAATCACTGTATGTTTTATGCCTCACGGAAACTCAAGGTAACTTCTCACGCTACTGGCAACAAATAAAGATAAGAATGAATATGTTTGTTTCTTTGAATAGGGTTTTATGCTGTTCTTAAGGTTAATTCACTCATGTGACAGTATGCCAGCACAATGTGTCGAAGAAACTACCCTCGACGTCAGTGGCAACAAACAATGACAAGACATATGACAAGATATATGACAAGATATATGACAAGACACATGAAAAGACACAGGACAAGACACAGGACAAGACACAGGACAAGACACAGGACAAGACACAGGACAAGATACAGGACAAGATACAGGACAAGATATATGACAAGATATATGACAAGATATATGACAAGACACAGGACAAGATACATGACAAGATATATGACAAGACACATGACAAGATATATGACAAGACACATGACAAGATACAAGACAAGATACAGGATGCAAAATAAGCCTGCAATAAGACAAAGTATGCAATTTACAGAGCAGCATACCACAACTTAATTAAACGGTTTCATGTGGCAGTTAGCTCAGGGAGCACCAGGGCACAGGAAGCTACATTTTTTTAGTCTTTAGTTCGACACGACCAGATGCAGACATAATATTCCCAATAACACTAATGGACCAGTGATTCATAGAACTCGAATCTACGGGTCGGTAACAGGCCCATAGATTGAATAAAACACTAAATTTAATCACAAAATATTTAAAATTTACCCTTTCCAATCACCACCAATTTATTCAATATTTTCACGAAAATTAAACTTGAAAGTAGATCGTTATCAGGTAGATAACATGAAAATAAGATCGGCCATATATGCAAGAATACACTTTCTTTGCTGTTCAATTCTTAACATAGTAAATTTTCTATATCGATGGGCCGGTAAACAAAAAATTTTATTCAATATAATTTATTTATTCCTAAAAATTGAATTTTTGGTGTACATGTACATAAGAAAATCTCTTTTATGAACCCCTGTAGACACCTTTTTAAAATTTATTTTGTTGCATATTTGCCCCAAAATGTGTGCAACGATTAATATTTTGATGTGCGGTTTGTTTGATTGGGTTTTTTTATTGGGGTTTTACGACTGCATGTACTTACAAATATTTGACTCGGCATGTGAAAAAGTTTTGTCACAGGATAATGTTCAACTTAATCTGTTTGAATTATAATGAAAAATCTGTCATCTATTTAATCATAACAATAAAGAATTAATGACACACTGATTTTCTTGTACATTATCTCATACATAACAAATCAAAATCAGATTAAATAATCAGATAAAAATAGAAATGATTACCAGGTCAGGTGTAAAATATATACGGGAGATAAACGATTACAATCTAAGGCTGACAAATCACAGGTATTTTAGTAATTTTGGGATAATGTTCTTTAAGAACAGATATTGGTTTAGAAAATTGAGCACTCTTAGACCTTTATGAGAATCGAACCAGCAGTATACCAGTTAAGCGCTAATAAGCTTTGCTCAACTCCGAGGGTTGTGGGTTGTCTTCCTGTGCGGTTCTCTGGACAGAAGCCAGGGCCGCGGGCCCCAAACATTTAGGGGGTCTCAAAGCAGTGTGTGTGCCTGTGTGGGATAACTAGACCTTTAGTACTAGAATCCTATTTGATGCTACATGTTCATATTTTAATGGAAGGGCCCCTGTTTGAATAACAATCAGGGGCCCCTATGGCCATGTGACTTCAATCTGCCACTGGTCACACTGGTTAATTAGGTTTCAAAATTGTTGGCGGCTAAACACAACATTAGCCAGCTAGACATAGACATCACGAAGACACTCAGATTTACCATCAGTTTTGTTGGTGGATGACCACGATGTTACATTGTAACCCGAACTGTCAATAAATAGGTTGTTCTAATATTAGCTTGATAACGAATCAAAAGAAATAAAAACTGAAGTACAAGTAAGACTCTAAAATGCTAAAATGGCTTTGATTCTGCAGCCATCAAGCACTTGAGTTTACAGGGCCTTACAGGGCCTAGGCTGCCCCAGGACAAGTTGACTTTTGACAGCATCTGCGTAAAATGGGCCCTACTGTCAGATTCTGGCTAACCTCCTGCCACTAAAATACGTTTCCTGGGCTATTAACTGTCATGGACATGTATACTGTTACAATGTAACAGGAATGGACTGGTCATCTTTGTATAGACTAGTTAAAGATTTATAGAAATATGACACGGTTGACACCTGTCATATTGTAAATTACAATTACACTATACTGGAAATCTATAAATAGTAGAAGTTCAACAAACCAAGTAACTAAGAGGGTGTGTATACAGTATACAGGTAATCGATTATGATACCTTATACACCTACAATGTTGTTATGTTAATAATATACACAATTCACCCCTGCAAAATAGGACAAATTTCTCAAGAACAAAACATTAAAGATTGAAAATTTCTCTCCAAATTCTTCATACATAAGACCAATACATTATTTTCAAAATTTCTCACCTAGAAAAAGGATTTCACTCCAACTATGGTAGTATTGTTGAATGTTTCAATGTTTTCCAGGGGTGTATACAGTTAATCTAATGTGTCGTTTGGTTTGATTGGTGTTTCATGTCACATTGAATGTTATTTCACTTCTATGATGGCGGTGCCGACTATAAGTGTTCCAAGAAAACGGACAACCCTGGAGTCACAGTAAACCATCCAAACTGGACATGTTTCTATCAAGAGATATATTTTATCAAAGCCAGGGGTTGAAAAAAGTGGCATCTTATCTTAGCTTCCAGTAGAGGCATAGATTGAATACAAATTTGGCCCCAAAATATTGAATATACCATTTTCATTGGTAAATGTTCAAGTTTGAGAAAACAAATATCCAATTTTGAGAGTTTGGGTTGGTAAAGAATTGACTTATTTGTGAATGGGAAGAGTTTTGCGCTAATGGAAAATAATGTTCCTCCAGTGCTAACTAAAGACACTTCACAGCATCACTTAGACTAGGATCGGAACATGCTGTACTTGGACAGAGGGCAGCCAGCAACTGACAGCACTATGGGCATGACAATTTTAATGTTAGTGCATTATCAGCGGAACTAAATTTTTTTATATGGGTTTTGGGTGGGTGGTGATGTGGGGTGGGGTGGGGTGCTGATGTGGGGTGAAACACTACCATCCACAGTAAAAAAATATGGTGTTTAACTTTTATATATAAATGCAAAAAAATGCAAAATAAATGCATTTAACAAAATGATAAATCTAAATGAGATACTCAGTAAAAGCATTGATAAATTGATAATTATAAGTATACGCTTTGTGCTTAAGTATCGATGTTGCACAAGCATACATGTACAGACATTATTCAGTTTGGAGGGACAAGAGAACTGAATTGCCAGAAAATGTTTCTAAATTTTGTTTCGCACGAATTTTTCCTAATTTTTGCCCGAATCTGGGGAGCTCGTACGACTATGGTATGTAGATATGTTTGACTCGCTGCAACCTACAGTATTAAATCTGTCACCCATTATTACTCATTTAAATTGTAATTTGAACAGATAGAGTGATAAAGTTGTGGAATGCACC
>JAUELC010073142.1:10000-18985 GCA_031471745.1 Cryptochiton stelleri
TTCATGTGCGATTAATTAAATTGCTCCAGCGACACCCTTATAGTACCTTAGTGGAATTCAGAGATTAATAGGTTAAACACCAGCCAGGATAAATGCGAAACACATGAATTGAGTTAATCAAATGTAGGCCTCTATATACCAGTCGATCGATCGGCCAATCAATCAAGCAATCGATCAACCAAGCAATCGATCAATCAAACAAAAAATAAACAAACAAACTAACGAGCCAATCAATCAAACAATCAATCAGTCAGTCAATCAACCAACCAATCAATTAATCAATCAATCGATCAATCGATTGATTGATCAACCAATCAATCGGATCAATCAACCAATCAATCAATCAATCAATCAATCAATTAATCGACCAATCAATCGATTGACCAATCAATCAATCAATCAATCAATCAACCAATCAATCCCTGTTGTCCTATTATTCACAATAATCCGAGTGCCCACTTGTACTGATAGCCACTTGTCCTGATTGTCACTTGTCCTGATTGCCACTTGTCCTGATTGCCACTTGTCCTGATT
Organism: Cryptochiton stelleri; assembly: GCA_031471745.1. Classification (NCBI taxonomy): domain Eukaryota; kingdom Metazoa; phylum Mollusca; class Polyplacophora; order Chitonida; family Mopaliidae; genus Cryptochiton; species Cryptochiton stelleri. Next base: position 10,535 of record JAUELC010073142.1, read on the forward strand.
GCCATTTGTCCTCTAGTACGAAGATACCCAATTGCCCACATGTCCAATTGCCAAAATGCCCAGTTATCCGAAACAACACGTACTCCAATTTCCACTGCCTGCTCCTGGTGCCCACTGGTCCAAATATATCACTCGTCCAAATATATTAACTCATCCAAATATATCCACTCGTCCAAATATATTCACTCGCCCACATATATCAACTTGTTCAAATATAATCACTAGTCCAAATATATCCACTTGTTCAAATATATCCACTTGTCCAAATATATTCACTAGTTCAAATATATCCACTTGTTCAAATATATTCACTATTTCAAATATATCCACATTTTCAAATATATCCACTTGTTCAAATATATTCACGAGTCCACATATATCAACTCGTCAAAATATATCCACTTATCCACATATATCCACCCGTCCAAATATATCCACTTATCCAAATATATCCACTCACTCAACTATATCCACTCGTCCAAATATATCAACTCGTCCAAATATATCCACTTATCCCAATACATCCACTCGTCCAAATATATCCACTTATCCAAATATATCCACTCGCCCAATAATACCCACTTGTCCAAATATATCCACTTGTCCAAATATACCCATTAGTCCAAATATATCCACTCGTCCAAATATATCCACTCGTCCAAATATATTCACTCGTCCAAATATATCCACTCGTCCAAATATATTCACTCGTTAAAATATATCCACTAGTCTAAATATATTCATTCGTCCAAATATATTCACTCGTCCAAATATATCCACTCGTCCAAATTTATTCACTCGTCCAAATATATCCACTCGTCCAAATATATCAACTCGACCAAATATATCAACTCGTCCAAATATATCCATTTATCCAAATGTATCCACTCGTCCACATATATCAACTTGTTCAAATATATTCACTAGTCCAATTATATCCACTTGTTCAAATATATCCACTTGTCCAAATATATTCACTAGTCCAAATATATCTACTTGTTCAAATATATTCACTAGTCCAAATATATCCACGTGTTCAAATATATCCACTTGTTCAAATATATTCTACAGTCCACATATATCAACTCGTCCAAATATATCCACTTATCCACATTTATCCACCCGTCCAAATATATCCACTTATCCAAATATATCCACTCGCCCAACTATATCCACTCGTCCAACTATATCAACTCGTCCAAATATATCCACTCGCCTAAATATATTCACTAGTCCAAATATATCCACTCGTTAAAATATATTCACTAGTCTAAATATATCCACTTGTTCAAATATATCCACTCGTCCAAATATATCCACTTATTCAAATATATCCACTCGCCCGACTATATCCACTCGCCCAAATAAATCCATTTGTCCAAATATATTCACTAGTCCAAATATATCCACTTGTTCAAATATATTCACTAGTCCAAATATATCAACTTGTCCAAATACCCAGTTATCCACCGTAAGGGTTCGAGCCCCCCAAGTCGACCACTGGTCGACCACGTTAAACACCAATCAAACTAACAAACAAACACACAAACCCAGTTATCCAGATCCCCAATTGCTGAATGGCCCATGCACTTGTCCAAATGCATACAGTTGTACGAATGCCTATTGTCTGAATGCTCAGTTGTACGAATTCACACTTGCCTGATTGAATGCTGTCCTGATGTCCAATTGTCTATTAGCCTGAATACTCCCTTGTCCGACTACCCACTGGTTTGTAATATGCACAATGCTTATATATACTTGAAGGCAGCTAGAGCGGTGATACTAAATTTCTGCCTTCCGACTTCAATGATGGCCGAAAAGGGCCAAACTGCGTCTATGTGATTTACAAACTCGAAGAAGCGAAGATGCGAAGTTGCGATGCGAAGGAACAAAGTTGCAATGCGAAGAAGCAAAGTTGTGATGCGATGAAGCGAAGTTGCGAAGAAGCGAAATTGCGATGCGAAGAAGCCAAGTTGCGATGCGAAGAAGCCAAGTTGCGATGCAAAGCTGCGATGCGAAGTTGCGATGCGAATCTGCTATGCGAAGTTGCGATGCGAAGAACCGAAGTTGCCATGCGAAGAAGCGAAAATGCCGTGCTAAGGTAAGACGTTTCTTACTACGCATGTCATTTTATCGCGGGAAGACTCGAATGGAAATACGTTATATAGGAATACCGATGTGACGTGTGATGTTCGGAATTTGTTCGGACAGGATTTGAGTGTTTTGCACACTTCTACTTTAACTGTATATTAGCGTCTTGAATTAGAATGTCCTGTATTCTGTGAGTTGTGTGTTGGCATTGTAAGGAAGCGGATTCTTTCCCCAATTGTGAGGGCACGCCGTCAATTTAGTGAAATAACACAACTGATACTTAAAATAGAAATTAAATTAATACCAATAATTTCCGCCATGAAAGTTGAAAATGTTGATAGTTATACTTACAAAACACCAATAATAAACTTAATTCGAAAATTCGATCTTATGTTATACCTACTTTACTTCAGAAGGTACCAATGTCTACCACCTAAAAACCATTACGATCCGTTCAATACTTTTGCTGTTGCAACAACAAGACGGGATTATGAAACAGACCACCATTACCACTTTTTTTTTTTAGTTAGGAAGTTGTCAAAATTAAAAGTGTTTTTTCTTCTTTATTTTGTCCCCCCACTTGTAAATTGTTTTTTAGTGAACTGTTTGGTATTGCCATGGAGCATTAGAGCCAGGGTTTATGGTCAGTGTGTTATATTAGTTTTTACAGGTCAAATTTGGTCGGTTGAATGGAGCTTCCTGTTGCCCTGGTGCTCTCAGAGCTAAGGGGCAACACGAGGCCGATGTGTTGTGGCGTCCTGTTATGACAATGTCAAGACTGTGGTTGTCTTGTCATTGTTTGTTGCCAGTGGCGTAGGCGTGGTTTCCTTCACCCATTGTGCTGGAACGTCGTCATATAAGTGAAAAAACCTTAGCTACGGCATAAAACCCCAATCAAACAAACAAACAATCAAATTTGGTCCATGAATGCAGTTGATTGATATGTTATTCGGCTGCTCTTTCGTCCTGAAGTTGACCTCGGATGACCGCTATCAGCTATGACACTGGTTAGTTTGAAAATATGGTGGTCATCACCTGTCAAAGATTTTACTCGGAGCTTAGGAAAGACAGATTACGGTAATTGCCAGAGGTTTACGTCCAACGAAATTTTGGGAGTCAGTTATATATAGGCCAAACGTTAACATTACGGCTTATGGAAAAATAGTAGTAGTCTGTGGCCAACTGCATAACTTCCGGGATTAGTTTCACAAATGGAAATGGTCGAGGAAGGCTGACTTTGCCACATCTGTGGTATGAAAAGTCGATTAAGAGTATGAAATGTGGAAACGGACATGTTACAACAACAAAATCATTTGTCGATAACCGTGATCAGTGGCGCGTGAACTCCGGACTACTTTTCTAAAGCGCATTAATATTCACGCGGTGATAATAACGTGTTAAAGGAGACACACTAACAATGGTGTCTATTTCTAATCAGGTTGATGTCTGCTGATAATCCGTTTGATTGACGGCTGTATATATCAGAACACACATACATGTTGTGTGGATTACGTGGGATAAATTGACTTGGGTTGAATGTCGTTTTGTTAGACAGTGACAATATTTCCGTTATTTGAGGATAACACTCTCTTAGATAGGACGGTTGATATAGTTCCAAAATTTAGTGCGGACGAGCCTTGCACAGACATACAAAAATAGTAACAACAAAGGCAAGATAACTACCTCCCGATCACCGTAAGTAACTACTTATTCAGTACTAACTAGAGGCTAAGTGAGCTGCCCTTATACCGACCAACCGATCGATCAATGAATCAATCAATGTATAAATCAGCCAATCACTCATAATCCCAGTTGTCCGAATATACCCAATCTCGCGAATGCCCACTTGTCCTAATGCCCACTTGTCCTCCATCTTTACGAGGTAAGGCTGATGTCGCCAAAAGTTTGTAATCAGCTTTGCTTCACTAACCATGCACGTTTCGGCGGTCAGACAGATATAATATCGAAAAGGAATAGACCAATTAAATGCATGTACCACTTTCCAAACAGTGTAGCACCTCACCCGGAAAATCATGATAGACAACGGGAAAAGACATGCTTCTTTTCGAGCAATGGCTCTAATTTGCAAATTCTTGATTGTCTGTTATAGAGCGGTGATATTATATTTCTGCCTTCTGACTTCAAAAGTTTCATGTCTTCACTGTGCGGGCTATGTGCAGAGGGATTTGACACCATGGCTTAAGCCATGACCTTTGTCCTCCGATAACTCCAACTAGGAGGGTGATCTCCTCCATTTTACCAGGTTTATGGTGCGAAGCGACAAATGCCTGGAATAAAGTTTCACATCGGGACACCTTGTCTCGAGAAGATGCATTTGCTTCAGCGACAATTGCTCCAGCGACATATGCTCCGCCAGCAATTGCTTCGACGACAATTGCTACAGCGACATTTGCTCCGCCAGCAATTGCTTCGGCGACAATTGCTCCGGTGACTATTGCTCCGGCGACAATTTCTCCCTAACAATAGCTCCGACGACAATTTCTCCGGTGACAATTGCTCTGGTTACATTGGCTGCGGCGATATTTGCTCCATGCAGCGATATCCGCTCTGGCGACAATTGCCCCCTAACACTTTCTCCGTCGACAATTGTTCCGGTGACATTTGCTTCGGCGAAAAATGCTGCGGCGACATTTGCTGCGGCGACAATAGCTCCGCAACAATTGTTCCAGGTACAATCGTTTCAACGACATTTGCTTCCATAACAACTGCTCCGACTGTACGTGGACTTTATGTAGCTGTTTAAAGAGGAACAAAATATAAAAGAAATAATTTTAGACGTAGCACCAATCTATGAAAATCGGGCTAGTTTCTTTTCCGAAAATCTGACAGCAGGCAAATACTTAAGACAAAGGGTTGAGCTGTCCCGTTTACTATCTGTTACAATTTGGAATTCATGAGAATACTAATAATAATTCTTTCAGCAAATATGTTTTGAAAATATATCAGCCGTACAAAAGATATATTTGCAGCACAAGATGCTGTCAAATAGATCTTCATCTACATAGATTAGATTATACATGTAACAAATTTTGAAGACGATATCAATTGAGTAAATACTCTTCTTTTAACTCTGGGTTAAATTGACGAATTTCAAAAATATATTGCTGCGTACGTTTATCACAAAGGTTGTACAAAATTACATACAACAAGATACATCTTTCTTCTATAGAATAAAAACTTCAAGCGACACTGTGGCCTGAAATAAAGTTATTTAACAGTTCCGATCAAAAATAGCACTCTGGCTAAGGGCAGCATGTTCCGAGCACAGTCATGCTGTTTTTACTTAGCACTGCATGGAGGAACACTTCATTTTTATGGTTGTGTTAGTGTCGCTATTTACTGTTGGAGTACACCACCGCCATTCCCTTGAGTACGGCGTTAAACAGCAATCGACCAATCAATCAATCAATCAATCAATCAACCAATCAACAATCAAGCAATCAAGCAATCAATCAATCAATCAATCAACCGATCAAAAATATATACAATATATACAGGTTTTTGTCTTGAGATGAAGGCTAGACGGGGCCCCGATAAAGCCAGCCATAGTCCGCGATTCAGGACGGATATAGATCCAGTCTACTTCCTATCTGGTCAAGTGTCACAGATCCGAACTGAAGTTTACGGGAATGATTTATTTTGTTTGATTGGGGTTTTGTCGCCGCAGCAGTTGTCGCCTGAGCAACTTTTGTCCAAGCAAATAGCGCCGGAGCAATTGTCGTCGGATCAAATGTCGTCGGAGCAATTGTCGTCGGAGCTATTGTCATGGATTCGGTGAGTAGAAACACCGGTACGAGAGCGACTCTCTTAACCCATGTAGCCATGCACTCCCTCTTTTGTAATAATAATCTGGTATATATTCGGTTATGTGAATAGCAAATCTCACGTAGATTAGGAATTATTTGATTTTCTTCTACCTACTTAACCCAATATTTATTCATTGATTTCTGGCCTGATATTAAAGGTGTCGATCGGGATCTCGTTTAATTAAGAGAACGTGTACTCCGTTTATTCATGACTGAATAAACGGAGTCTTGTGTTAAATTACATATAATAGTTCTGTTATCTCCCATATAACATAGTATTATTTTCACACAACAGAACGGGTGTAAATTTAATGCTAATCCATGCCCTTTCAAATTACCTCCCGGTTACATAAAATCTACCAGAATCTACCGCAAGTACTCTAAATTTCAGAGTTTGGAATTATCTGAACGCATAGAACAATGCCTAGACCCAATAGCTGATTGCATGATTCTATACAAAATGTTTGAATCCTGTCCTCATCATCTTCCCGGAACAAGGCTGATGTCACCACAAACAGTATAATCACCCTTGCCAATCTTACTACCTTTCGGCGGTCAGACAGAGATCAAAGTGAAATAGCGAAAACGACCAATCAAATGTTTGTACCACTTTTCAAACAGTGTTTAGCCTCTGTCGGAGTATCATGATAAACAGCGGAGAAACCCACCCTTCTTTCCGTACAATGGCTCTAATTTTGCTTTTTCTTGATTGTATGTTAGAGCGGTGATATAAAATTTCAGCCTTACTTGCTAAATAACATTTTAATGTATATAATCTGCGGGCTATGTGTAGAGGGATATATGGCACTCTGGCTAGGTGCGACCTTGTCTTGCCAATAATTCGAACTATAGGAGTGTTATCTCTTTCTTGTTTGACCAGATATCTGGTACAAACGCGACAAGGCGAGGAATAGAGTGTCACGTGGAGACTCGCCATGTCTCCAGAAGAGGAATCCTCGTTTGATAGTTGTGATTGTTTGATTGGTGTTAAACGCCGTACTTAAGGTTATTTCACTCATATGACGGCGTGCCAGCTCAATGGGTGAAGGAAAGTACCATAAACGTCAATGGCAACACACAATGGAAATATAAGCTCCCACCAACCACTCGCCAGTCCTGATTTGAAAATAATTGTCTGATATCATGTTTTAAATAATCAAGGCGATACACATGCAGTCAAGCAGTACAAAACATATCCTGATTACAGGTTTGTCGACTGGATGGATTGCAATTAGCAAGAGTATACCGTAAACCAATAAAATGCTTATAAAGAAATTACTAGAGTATAATTAATCAAATATGTGCATGGTTTTAGAATAAATAAAGACTACAGATTTGATCAGAAATAATTCCTGTCACAGAAAACAATTATCAAAATAGTAATGAAGCATCCGAGTTGCATGTAGCCATGGTACACGTATCCTATAGCCCTGTGATCTAACTAGAGGGCTATGGACAACATCCACCTGTAGCCATGGTACACGTATTCCATAGCCCTGTGATCTAACTAGAGGGCTATGGACAACATCCACCTGTAGCCATGGTACACGTATCCTATAGCCCTCTGATCTAACTAGAGGGCTATGTACAACATCAACCTTTACACAGAAGGAAAACTTTGAAAAATCGTTCGACTAAATTCCGCTTTTCTTCTCGCCAAATATTGATTTCTAGGTAACCTTATGTGACGGGTTGTAAGTAGATCGACTTTATTCAGAGACAGAGTTATCGCCCTTAGAGAGTTATTTTGTGTAAACGGGTAATAAACAATTTAAAAGTGATTGTGCGGGTTAAAGTCTAGAGGGACGCGTTTGTTTGAGTTAGGACTTCCTCCATTTTGGTATGTTTTTCTGGTTTCTTATGAATAAATATGAAAATAACTGGGTTCCATGTAATCTAAATCTACAGTCCAATCACAGAGTAAGATATTCTCAGTTAACATAGTGACCATGCCAATGGTAAACAAACAAAGATCGTTCTATTATGTACCGGACGAGCTATATCCTGTAAATATTCTATGGTCTAAATAGAGGCCATTGGTAAATAAACAAAGTTCGTTCTATTATGATCCGAACGAGCTATATCCTGTTGTACCCATCAGAGGCTTTGTTATGATAATCCAATAGCATACCATCAAACAACATTCGGTCTATTGTACCTCGATGGAGCTATCCTGCTGTAACAATTGTAGTTTTGGTATGATAATCCAATAGCATGTTATCAAAAACTAATTAGAGTTTGTATACTTTGGAACCCAGCCCTGACAACAATTTTATAACCAAAATAATACGATAACAATGATGTAGTAACAACTGTTTTGTGCTTTAATGTATTGTTATTATTATTAATGCATAACATGTATTATCGTAGGAAGTTTTATCTAACTTGACAGGTTTGGGATTGACTATGATATACTGAACGCTGTCAAGGGGTTACGCTTGCATTTGAGCTGTTATATGAGGATGGTGGTCAATGTACATTAATTGATGCACAAGGTTGTTTTTACCATTCAACATACATTATCGGACTAATT
>JAUELC010073143.1:1415-12229 GCA_031471745.1 Cryptochiton stelleri
AACTTTACCACATTCAGATGTTTTCGAGCGTAGGCGATGGGGGATCAAACTCCTATACCACATCTAAAATATAAATCGCCCCTGTTAACCGAACTTAGGGTTCTTTTCTGAGCTACTTGGTATTATAACACAGAGCCATATCGGCAAATGGCGAATGATCTGCATGTGGGGACTAAAACAAGCAGTGCGAAATGGAAAGTAACGGAGAGTGGTTTGAGATGCACCAAGGTCCGCCAAGGGTTGTAATGGAGAGTAGATGGAAATAAAATATTTGGCAATCGAAGATAACCCCTCTACAGAATTGCATCCACTTTTTGTATTGAGTAACACTCCTGAAATATTAATCTCTGCGCAGCGATACTGCGCAAAGAAGCCCTGAGCAAATGTGTTGCTCAGAGTTATTTTCTGACATGCAAACTTCTGAAAGACCGTAATAATACCAATACTACAGTGGCCTAAATGCGACTGTTCGTGTTTTTTTTTACTTTAATTTCAATTGAATTACTTTTTATCTGGGTTTTACCACCCAGGTGAAAAGTATAAAAATAATAATTAAAGTTGAAAAAAAAAACGTGAAAAGTCATATTTGGGCACCATACAATAAAGCTTTTTCTCCTTCGTTTTAGTTGGGCAATTTCCGAAGACAGATCAGCAAACGACAAAGTGTATTTGAAAACAGATTTTCTCGCCAATTCCCCATTCCCTGTTGTAACTGTCGAACCTACTACAGTAGACCTCCATACTCTAGAACAACGAAAGAAAAACGTGATAGATCTTCGGTTAGACAACCACGGGAAAGCTTCTGCGGAAGATGTAACCTTCATTCTTCCTCAACGCCATCCGTTTCTCACATTTTCTATGGTAAATGTAGCCTATGAAATAAAAATCAAAATGTTTAGATGAAGACGTCTGTATCGTTATTAATCTATCATAAACATGTAGCCTAAAATGACTATACAGAAGGTGACAGAATAAAACTGAGTAATTTCAAGTAATTGCATTTACCGGTTTAATGATTCCAAAATGAAGTAGGATACTCTTCAATAATATTTGGTACACTGAACTCTTTGAGATATGTTCGACGCGAAAAATTAACCGTACCTCGCTCGGTATAGCCATGGTTATGGTTTTAATGTTTCATGTCTGAATATATTTTATGTATGTTTGTATATATGTCAGTGTTTGGCCTGTAACCCAAAGGTCCCGGGTTTGAATCCCGATGGAGGCAAGCAAATTTTTCTCTCTTCATTTATAAAATATATATATGTCTGTATTTATATTTATTTCACATGTTTTACTATCATAGTTTTGTTATCATCACTGTTAGTAGGCATATGTTGCCTGTTGTGATTGAAATTAAATAAATAAATATAAAAAATAAATAAATATAGAATCCAACGTTATAGTATCTAACGTTAAGCGTTAAGTCCAGTTACAGGACTGTTTACAGATAACAGAGATATACATTTGGATAAATAGCAGTTAAAAAATGCGATTATTAATTTGTTAAGGCTAAAAAAAATGCAGGTTTTAAACTGATACCAATTCCAGGATAACAGAAAAGAGTAAAATAAGCAGATAAAAAAAAAATTAACAATGCAATGATAATTACATTTTAAGACAATGGTAAATGGACAATGTTACGTGTCAGAGATAAGACTGATTAAAACATGCGAAAAGAGAGTAGACCTCAATTATGTCCAGAAAGTTTCGAAATAAATAGATGAATAAAAAAGTTCATAATGGAATCATTAAAATAGTAATGATTTACATATCTTAAGAATGAAATATATTCAAGGTCGTTTTTGTCGTTTTGAAGTTTATTGTTAAACAAAACATAAGAATGATTGTCGACGCAGATAGCAAGATGGTGGCAAAAGTCGACAAGCTTCATGAATCATTTTGGAATTGTTGCTGTGGAGCGACTAAGTTCTATTTTTTGACACCTAAACATTCACGTTGAGTTCAGAACAAAATACAGGATTGAAGAAATGGGGATTGAATTGAAGAAATTAACTGAATAAGTGTAACGTATGAAGTAGAGAAAGAAAATAACGATTTTCCTTCTTTATTTTCAAGTGGCATGCAGAAGTGAATTATTCAGTAACACAGGAAAACTACACACTGCGGCAATTATTTAGACTACGTTGTGGTATTGGCTCTTTCTCACGACTTGATAATGGTGTGTAAACCGCATCGAAACATCGTCCCTGATGATGGGGATGATTTTAGTTTTGATGGGCATGAAAACATCGTCCAAATAAATGCAGAAGTTGTACATGCAATGTTTACCTGTGTTAACAATCTGCGTTCTATATTAAAATTTTGATTTCAGACTTCAGTTAACTTGGGTGATCTTCCTGCTAACGATTCTGTGATGGCTGTTATTGAAGTGAACCGAAAATTAATGGACAACGAGAATGGGTCGATACTAGAAAAAACATATTTGGAGAAAAATGGGTAAAAAGTTTAGCATTATGAACTGCGGTTACCATTAATTGTTGTATTATTCTAAAACATCATATATATCTCAGCTGGTAAATGATGACTCCTTCAACTCAGTAGACCTTTGCAATAATTTGAAATCCGGCACTCTGACCATCTGTTAGTAAAACGATGCATTTTGCGCTGTTAAAAGTTGTCAAACATTGGTAATGTTGACGCAATGTAGCTTTAACGTTTGTGTATCAGTTGTGATTTTTGAGTATTAGTGATTTATATGACTGGTTGTCAGCCTAAGTAGGTGAAGGAAAACCCCTTGACGCCACTAGCAAACAATAAATGAATGACCGGATACAAAAAAACAAAAGAACTGTTTACAAAATTAATCTATATATCTTTAATTTTTGAAAATTATTATTTGTTTACCTTTTTGATGTTAATTTTTATTTAATATTTTCTTACTTAACTCTGTAGGTCCTTTATACTTATATGTTTGTATGTGCAGGAATTTGTTTTACTGTGTTTAACAGTGTTATAGGCCTATATATAGCGAAAAATATACCTTACAGTTCTAGCATATATTTTATACGTTTATATAGGGCCATATTGTAAAGTAGCTTACAGCTAAAAATGTATACCCTATTGAAATAAAGGGTTTGTTACTGTTATTAATATAAGACGATCTATACATACTCAAAAGATGGTACAATAAGATAAATTGTGCCAATGACAGTGCAGGACACAACAAAAAATCGGCTTCGACTCGTGTTGCCCAAACGACCACCAGGACACAGGAATCTCCAACCAAATGCGCAAAATCATTGAAGGTTCTGGAAAATGATGGTTAATGCGTGCGAGAAGTTTGTTAATGTTTTAAACTTGTTTATTATGGCTATGAGATGTCAGATATTTTCTGAAAGCATGAGGTTTGTCTTTTTCCAGAAAAACATTGTCTTTTCGGTTTACTTGGTTAAGTGTGCACAAAATAACCAGTTTTTCTTCTCTAAATATTTTCACAAATTTGTTTGCTTACCTTTTCCAGAAATACTTCCCATATGTTGATTAAAATAAAATATAGCCACAGTTGTGTTGAAACAATAGACAGAGAGGTAGATGTTATATTGATGAGATTGGGAAATAAGTCGATAGAAGACCCGGATGGAGTGGCTGATATACCGGAACTGGGTGGGTGTTTCTTTTATTATTTTTTTTTTACCTTTCCACACAACACTGAATTATAAAACTGTTAAAAAGGAAAACTAAACTGATTCGGATAACTCTAACCCACGAATTTTAGTGGGTCGAAAACGATGGTCTATTCTGATCCGGCTCATTTTTGTTGACCTTTTTTGCGCAAAAATAAATGATCTTAAAATCTCCCCCACTTTCCTTCTATACCCGAGGTCGACAAGCAGCCCCGAACCTGTGCAGTTCATTGAAGGAGGGGGGCACTGCCAAGGCACTACCCACTGAACCACAGCTCAGCCTCCAATATGATATAAAGTGGATTGCATTATTTAGATTCAGTTTAGTACGCCAGTGCTTTGTTTGCATTAGTTATAGTCGAGAGGCTAACGTTTTGTGCATACGGCACTATAATGGAATTCCTTTTATTTCCTTATTATTTGTTATTTTCAGATTACAGTATTCCGCTGGTACAGTCGGTGTTTTGCGACTCTTGTCTATTAAGTGTAAGTCAGTGTCTGGAACCAATACAACTCAGGGAATCCTGGAGAGATTGTTCTCTTGGTGTCTTTGGACGTATTGGACAAGATCCGGAACAGTATGGCAACGTCATTGGACGTTTTCTGATACTCCTAGAGCTGTTCTTCACTTGTGGAAATACGCCTGGCCAGATTCCACAGAATAAAGCTGAAAATAGTCCGAATAATAGAGCCAACTTGACCAGCCAGTTAAAATCCAAGGGGTTAGTTTACCAAGTGTAATATACCAATTACTAAAGCAACAAAATAAAAATCAATTATTCACCTTTTTGGGATAAACAAGCTCCAACTGGTACACTTTACATAATGCGAGAACAAATAACTCCGGACAATAATTTCAATAAAGTTTTGTTTGTGATTGTCGGAAGATATTAGGTATTATAAGGCACACTTCTGCGGACGATGACAAATACAACTCTGTCTTAATATTGACTCTATCAATATAAGTTGGTTGAGTTTATTATGAGTTACTTAATTTAAGGTTTCCACAATTTTGTTGGCAGAATTGTTATCTTTGGAATAAGACAAACTATACCATTTTGTATTCAATTCAATGCGTCGCAATGTGGATCGATGGAGGCTTTGTACCAACCCTACTTTACGATTAACGGTGAAATTTAAATATTAAATGTAAGTTTTAAAGTTCACATTACCTAATAAAAATTAAAACAATTAATATTAATTTGTACACCGCTTTCTATAAATAAAACTGTCAATACTGAATTGTTCCTCGTTTGTACTTAGAATTCAAACAATTAATGTCTTGTGAAGAATAAAGTTTATGTTAATTTTGGACAAACATGCAGCACACAAAACAATTTCTTATTTCTCTGGCAGATGTTTGAAGGACGTGGAGAGAGATTGTAACGACAAAATCCTGCATTCTCTGGAGTTGCCACAAGAGGGTAAAAGATCGGATCTGGCTCATATAGCTGCATACAGACGTCTAGTTATCCAGGCGTTCTATGAAATACACCAATACGTGGTTCCCGTATCTTGGTAAACCCTACATTAAAAAAAAAGAAAATAATATGCTATTAGTTATTTTTATTTAAATATACATTCGGTTTAAAATTTATCTATGCATCATTACATGAATTTGTTGCCAAGACAATTGAATACAACGCAAACTACCTGAATGACATTCTTCGCTAAATGTTTGTAGAGTTTTGTTGAGTTTGCTAGATTGTTTGTTCGTTCGTTTGATTGGCTGGGGTTTTACGCTGTAGTTTAGGTTCTTTCACTAATAAGATGGTGCCAGCACACTGCATGGGCCCGGTGAAGGAAACCATCCTTGACGTTACTCAGTGGCAACAAACAATGACAACTCGGGACGCAAAGCATTGAAGCCCCCACCAACCACTATTATGCTAAGAGATGCAATCCGCTTATCTTTATCGGAAAATATCTGACTTTTTAAATCACTGTTCTGTTCATCCTAAATAAAGATAGCATAAATGTGTATTTCTTATATTTTATTATGCCAACATAATGTAAATCATCTCGGGTGCATATCTTTTGTCTAAAAAGGTACAATCTGAGTGATTCCAACTGGTTTCGTGAGGAGATCAGCCCGGTTTGGTCGATCAACGGAGATGGTGAGACGCTGGTGACCGACACAGAACTACAGTCGGTACTAAAGGCTCGAACCCCATCCGGCCTTACCACTTTGGGCATCAAGGATTTTCTGCTGACAGTTAATACAAGTTTGTTTAACTGGCAGACTGGTGATCTGGATGGCGGAAGTGGGTCACTTTCTTACAGCGAGATTTCATCTGTAATCGACCCATTGTTCAAAGGATTGGATCAAATGCTTAGAGTAAATGCTGGTCTTGTATTTTTGTGTCTCCCATAAAACGATTGGGTACAGAATTCGATTAATTTGATATCATTAAAGTTACGCTAAAACTGACTTCAAAGTACGCGCCCCTCTGGCTAAGGACAACATGATCCGAGCATAATCATGCTGTCCTTACTTAGCACTGGAGGAATATTAATTTTCCAACAGAGCAAAACACTTCACATTTTATGGTTTGTGTTAGTGTGGCTATTTACTGTTGGAGGCAGGTGGCTGGAGGTAGCTTCATGTTGCCCTGGTGCTCTCAGAGCTAAGGGGCAACACGAAGCTGATCTGTTTGTGGCGTCCTGCTATGTCTTGTTTTGTCCTGTGGTTGTCTTGTATCTTGTCATTGTTTGTTGCCAATGGCGTCAGGGGTGATTTCCTTCACACATTGGGTTGGCACGCCGTCATATGAGTGAAATAACCTTAAGTACGGCATAAAACCCCAATCGAACAAACAAACAAATAACTGTTTGAGTACACCGCCGTCATATAAGGGAAATACCCTTGAGTACGGCGTTAAACACCAATCAATCAATCACTACACCGCACCTAGAACAGGTTCTAGGCCACCTTTATATAAGGGAAGTGTAACGGTGGATGCAGAGATCAAGGGTTCTTTTTTACATGGTTTCTCTTCGGTTTTCCACCAAACACAGACTATGCAAAGTTGTCATATAAGTGAAATAACCTTCAGTATGTCTCTTAACATCAAACAAACGAGCGGGCGGTTGGTGGGAGCTTCGTGTTGCCCTGGTGCTCTCGGAGCGAAGGACAAAAAAGAAGCTGTTGTGGCATCCTGTTATTTCCTGTGATTGTCTTGTATCTTGTCATTGTTTGTTGCCAGTAACATCGGGGGTGGTTTCCTTCACCCATAAGGCTGGCATGCCATCATATAAGTGAAATAACCTTAAGTTCGGCGTAAAACCCCAATCAAACAAAACAAATCAAACAATCGAATCAAAGGGATGATACGCGAAATATAATTTAGTTCTAATCTGAGAATTTGGGGTAAATTGTTTTGATTGAAGAGAAACTGACATGATGGAGTGAGCTATTTCGCTCAAGGCATTAAGCTACATGATGAATATCTCTTTCCTGTATTCAATAAGAGAATCAATTGTCAGAGACTCCTACTGTTGCTAAATAAATAAACTAGAGTGAAATTCATCATCGATATTCATCATAAATAAATAGATTCTTGGTGGATAAACTGTATAGCACCTTTCAATAATATTTGTAGGAACCAAGCCCTCTAGCTTAGGGCAGTATGTTTCTAGCTTACATTCATGCTATCTTTGCTTGTCATTGAAGGAACAGTAACTTTCCAACACAGCAAAACACTTCATATTTTTGGGTTGTGAACATGTTAATGTTTAATGTTGAAATACCCTTGAGTATGGCATAAAACACCAATGAAAGAAACGAACAATTGTAACAGCCAGAGGTTACTATAGCTATTTTGCCGTCATCACTGGTGGGTGGTTGGTGGGAGCTATGTGTTGCCCTGGTGCTCTCAGAGGTAAGGGGCAACAAGGAGCTGTTGTGGCGTTCTGTTATGTCCTGGGATTGTCTTGTATCTTGTCATTGTTTGTTGCCAGTGGCGCCGAGGGTGGTTTCCTTCACCCATTGTGCTGGCACGCCGTCATATAAGTGAAATAACCTTAAGTACAGCGAAAAACCCCAATCAAACAAACAAACAAACAAACAAACAAACAAACAAACAAACAAATTGTCATTACTGAGGAGAGACTACCTTAAGCTAGTTTGTTGATACTTGACTGAATATATTGGATTTAGATTAGAACAGGAAACATTAATGTCAGAAAGCATTAAGGTGTGTTTTTTTCTTTTCTATCGCCTCAAGCTAGATTTCTTTGCTATAAATTAAATACTAAAAAATAATACCTTATAGAGATTAAATAATTTGATAATTTGAGTTTAATTTGAATTGTTTAATGCTTCCTTATTACAGCTAAAAAAAACTTGTCTTTACTTGATATGAATGTATTAGAGTTGGATTAGAGCAGGTTATACTTAAGCCTATGTCAGAAAAGAATAACTGATTTCATTGATTCTCCTTTAAGCTTCATTTTAATGCCAAAAATAATACCTTTTTGGGATTAAATAATTTGATAATTTGAGTTTAATTTGAATTGTTTAATGCTTCCTTATTACAAATAAAATAGCTTGTCTTTACTTGATTTTAATGTATTAAAGTTGGATTAAGGCAGGTTATACTTTAATATGTCAGAAAAGATTAACTGATGTCATTGTTTCTTCTTTAAGCTTGATTTTAATGCCAGAAATAATACCTTTTTGGGATTAAATAATTGATTGATTAATTGCATTTGTTTAATAATACCTTTTATAAAGGAACATAACTTGTCTAAACTTGATCTGAATATTTTGGATTTGGATTATAACAGGAAATAATTATGTCAGAAAAGCTTAACTGTTTTTCTTTTCTTCCGGCCTAAGCTAGGTTTTTAAAAAAGGACTTAGCTGTACAGACCTATGACCTCCCTGTATATGTGTTACTTTTATAAAGAGACTATTGGTCTACTGTTTAACTCTGTTTTCTTCTATACATTCCGTAGAGTTTCGTCACTTTGAGCGTGGACTAATTCTGTTTCAATCTTGTCTTTGCAGGGGATTTTCCAAGGATTTGTTTTACCGCAAAAGGGCAGAATGTGATTGAAACGGGCGAGCGATTTTGCGTGGAATGTCAATATTAGCATGAGTGACACTGAGCCATTCATCAGGCAGGGATTTCTTACCTGTCGTACATTTCAGCAGTGACATCTCAGGTAGCTGGAGACTTTAGCTGTCTATTTCAACAGTGAATAAGTTACGTTATGTGGATTTTATTTTTATCAACCATTTGATCTTTATTGTGACAGTGAAAGCCAAGAAATCGGATTCCTTTGTTAGCTATCTATTTCATCTGTGATATCAGTGTATATCTGATGTATATTTCAACGGGACTCCTAAGGTAGCTGCAACCTGTATATTTCAACAGTGAATAAGTAACGTAACATGGATTTTATTTATATCAACCATTTCATCTTTGTAACTCTTGACAACTGTGAAGCCGGATTCTTTTCATAGTTGTCTATTTCACCTGTGATACTCATATAACTTGTCGATTTCAAGTTTAGCAATTATTTAAAACTTACTGAGAAGCTGACATAATAACTATTTTTTCACCTGTATTGCTGTATATTTCAACAGTAACAAAGGGAATAGATGTGGGTTATATATTTCAACTGAAACAAAAGCAGATACCTGTATTTTCTACCTACCTGTCTATCTCACTAACTGGTAACAACTAAATACTGATTTTTTTACCTGGACTACCTATTGATTGGCTCAATTTTTACCTGCATTATTCTGACTTGTCTAATGCAATGTAACGAATAACGACACTCCCTGACTTTTCTCGGTCCTTCATGCTCATTAGTCAATAATATACCTGGACTTTTTTACCTGTCGTATATTTCATCGGTGACCTGAATTTTTGCTGGCTTTTTTTTGTTGCTGTCTAAAAGCCGGAGGAGTATATAAATCACTCTGATTGCTAGCCTATATGACAACTGATGAAAGCAGTCCTGGGATTGTTAATGATATATGACTAGTACATTTCTTCAAGACGTACATTTGGATTCAATACCACAGTAACAACTTTCAATTTGGAGTTCATACAATGCATCTGTTGAAAACGAGCAATTATATATTAAGTCTATTTAGATCTCAGAATTAATTTCAATTTTTCTGTCTAAAAATATATTTGAAAGAAGTAATAGTGGATATTGCTTCTGAATGCCTAATTTACAGTGTGCTTGGAATTGTTCAGAGGTTAAATATACTGTAGCGAAATAATTTACAGAGGAACGATACTGTGGATGATACAGTATCCCAAATTACTGTACAAAATACAGGGCAGTATGAACAACACATTTGTGCACCAGAACTGCAGATAAACTTTACTTGTTTGTTGTTTATGAAGCAATTTAATAACGACAAATTATTTTGTGTCGGACTTAATTTGGATTACTGCAAATAGAAAGATTTCTCTCTCGCAGTGGAAGAGAAGTAAGCAGTAAGAATCATGGCCACCGAAGTGAAGAATTTTATAACTGAGGATTTGCAGATATCTGAACCTAACGAACCTCAAAATTCACTTGAAGTGGAGACGGCGAAAACTATCGAAACAAAGGAAATTATGGTTGCCATGGAAACCAAAGAAGAATGTGAAAAAACAAAAGAACAGGTAATTATGTCCCTATTAATTATTTGTGATACACGTACAATGTATAGTCTTATTTCTTTTGTAGGTTGTCTACATTTATTTGCAAATATTTACAGTAAATAGTTGAATTATTTTAACAATATATTATGATTTCTTAATATTGTACAAAGGTTTGCATACAATTTATTGTTAGGCAATTTTGATGTAAAATAAAATAAGAGAAAAGAAAATTAGAGTGTCCATAATTAAGAAAATTAGAGTGTCCATAATTAAGAAAATTAGTGTCCATAATTAAGAAAATTAGAGTTTCCATAATTAAAAAAATTTGAGTTTCCATAATTAAGGAAAGGATAAGGATATACTTATTAATTATCAGTAAATTTAGAAACCTGGGTAGAGGAATTTGTAAAATCTACATGGGCACATGGCATCAGTAGTAAATCAATCAATCCGAAATTAAAGAAAACCATGCACATAGCACATAGGTTTATTGCAATCATTCATGTTACCTCAGGTGGACGTTTGGAGGGCGCTTCCTGTGCCCGGATGCTCTCAG
>JAUELC010073364.1:0-12226 GCA_031471745.1 Cryptochiton stelleri
TGCCACAATGCATGCATGCCTTCTTCTTACTCCTCAAACGTTGTAGTTTGACTGAGGCTGTTGGCCTGTTGCAAAATGTTTTCCAGGCGTTTGTATAATAATTGTGTTTTTCCCTGTTACAAATCGTAGGCTACATTATACTGCTGCATTTTTTAAAAAAATCTAGTGATAAGTGATTTTTTGCCGGTTAACCTGGGCTATAGCTATTGTTGTTGGCCCAAATATATGTCAGTATTGTGTGACACTTTTATGTGATTGGAACCTGCATTCCTTTATCTGAGAGGGTTTTATAGCAATATTCAACTATCTTCGATTGCGTATAACGGTTCATTGTACCTTCATACCATTCTTTACTGAGAACTTTAAAAACTCCCCAAGAGACCAATAAGACAATCCAATATTTTATCAAAATTAATAAAATCCAATGAAACACCTTTTAAATTACCAACAAAATCGAAACCTTGATGTTATCAACACGATGTAATAAATTTCATTGCTAAAATTGGCGGTGACTGGCTCTCCGGTCTTCTTCATCCTCAGAGCTTCCGGGACCTTTAAAAATGATATTAGTAGTCACAGTTAAACATACTAGTTTCATATGGCTAAAATGGCATAGAACGCGCCTGCGGGCATGTAGAACCCGAGAGCTTCCGGGACCTAGGCGGCCCCTGGACTCTCGTCTGATCTTCCTGTGACAATGCCCCCTCATTTGTGATCTGCTTCAGGCGCCTCTGGCCATACTTTAAACTTTGAAATAATATTTGTAAGTACGTGGATGTCACGAAAACCCTCGTGTGATAGTATTTGTACGTAGCTCTGTGCAAGAAAATCGAAAGTACCAGTCAGTGCTGCTAATCGATCAAGACACGCCTTTTGTAAGTTTGTATGTACAGCCAAAGTCCATCGTAACCAAGAGCTTCAGCTAAGAACAATTAGTACTCGATTTGGGCATTAACAATGATGTTCTGTAGAAGTCCTCTGTCTGATAAATGGTTTAATGAAGTGCAAATGCTGATAAAATTACTGGGTTGAGCCAATGTTCAATCGATTTTCCATTATAGTTGTATATCCGATGTACAATTTGGCAAGCTCTTCAAGTTCCCTATAATAATCTTCGCTATAAAGCATTACTTTAAATTCCAGAGTAAAATTGCACTTGCAGTCATGTCATGTTCTCAAGTTGACGTTTCAAGTAAAATGATTTTAAAGTGATTAAACCCGTAAGTATACGCTGTGGTAGGTTAGGTCCCTATGGATAGGTAAAAATGAAAAGTGCTTTACCGTTCGATAACGTTATTGATGCAACTGCCGTAGGCATACATGGTCTGACTTAATGGGAGTCAATATAAGTCAATCAAAACAGTCCTATTAGATCAGACATTTTGAATTCTGATTGTGCACCCAAAACGTAATTCAAACATCGAAAAGGTATGTGTGTTTTCCGAGCATGGCGTATGAACGGGATCCTAAGTAACCTGTCTGCTGGTGCCTCGTCGTCTGCAACAAGAACCCTCGACATTGCACCGGATAATTGAATTTAGCGACTTAGTATTGCTATGAAAGGATGAGATTTAATCGTTAGTAACGGTACAACTCATTACGATGATTTCATGACTGGCACGGAGCTCTTTATCTGTAATACCAGCTTTCCGGAGTCTAATTATAAGGTTAATAAAGTATTTCCCACTGAACTCGTCCAATGTAGAGGTGAGGATTGATCTTGAAAACCATCGTGGAAACTTGAACAGACATATTTGTTAATATTATTTGGACCACCCGCTTCCAGAAATCTGATTCTAAATTAAGTTTGATCAATACACCTAATAGACCAATTTGCAGTGTACGTTATTTTATATCATCTCCTCTGGACTGTGTATGCCAGGGTTTCTGGTTTGCCATTATTAACACGACATAGTCGGGTGAGTCCATGATAAAAACTAACGGTGCTGGTTTTTAGAATGTGACTAGAATCCTCAGGCTCCACCAAGACAGGATATCCCATCTTGTATGTGTTGAGTAACTTCCAATTAATCCAATTGCAGATTTGGTCCAACTTCATATGATGATTACTGTTGATTCAACAATACCACATAAAAACTTTATTCCAGTTCCTATAAGGATGCTAAAGTTGATCATCAGTTTCTATAGCTTCTATAGTTCTATCGTTGATCACAAGACCGCTCGATAATAAACGCAAAAGTTGTAAATACGAAGTAAGTAAATTACAGCTAATAAGCAATTCACTTATTTAATATGGAATGGATGATTTATTATTTATCCATGTAATTATTTATTCACTCAAAAGATTAAGAGATGCTTGTGAACAAGTCTCCGTCGAGTTTCGAGAATGGTTGAAACTATAGGTTTTGTAAGAATGATGTTATTGCCATGACACTGCTAATAACTCATGCGCAGCTCACGTGACTCTCAGGGAAAGTTACTGTGAAAATGGCCGATAAATAACATTTGGTTTATGTGATTAGTTCTTAACCCTGTCGACCAGTTTGAAGATTAATTCAGGATTAATTGTTTAGGGGGAGGAAATCGTGAAAGGCCCCAATGAAAGCATCCTGACATTAGCAAATCACTATAACCAACCTTCCCAGATACGGATGTCTCGAGCCGACTTATTTACCACATTGGCGAGAGAAACGGCGCTGAATCAATAGGCTTAAATGATGTAGACTTTCCAGCGGCCCCTCTATAGAAAAGTAATTTGCTTGGCGTTAAATCATTACACCATTTTATCTGGATATTTGTTTTATTCTTCTATTGGGTATTATTTTGTTTTACACACGCTGGTATACACTGACTAAGGAACTACAAACTTCATTAATTGGTATTCGAGTGGTTAAATGGAATCAATTCGTCCTTGCTATTCACCATAGATGGAACTTTGAATTTATATTTGTAAGCACATTTAAGTAAGTGAGTGTGCTGAAAAACCTCCTGTGAGATATTATTTTTACGTAGCCCTGTGCAAGAAAATCGGAAGTGTGAATCGATCAAGACACGCCTTTTGTAAGTTTGAATGCGCAGCCAGAATCCGTCGTGACCAAGAGCTGTGGTTAAGACCTAATTACTCGTATTGGGCATTAATTAACAGAGATGTTGTGTTCAAATCGTCTGTCAGGTAAATAGTTCAATAAAGTACACATGCTGATGAAATTTCTGAGTTGACCCAATGTTCAATCGATTTTCCATTATAGTTGTGTATCCGTTGTATAATTTGGCAAACTCTTCAACTTCCTTACAATAATCTTCCATCAAAAGCTGTAATTTAATTTCGCAGTAAAATTGCACTTGCAGTTATATAATGTTCGCAAGTTAACGTTTCAGTTAAAATGATTTTAAAGTGATTTAACCTGTAGTTAGACGCTGTGGTTGGTATGAAAATTGCTTTGTCGTTTGATAATGTTATTGACCCAACTGCCGTTAGGATGAACATGGTTTGCTTTAATGTGAGTCAATATAAGTCCATTCAAACAGTCATATTGGATCAGATATTTTGAATTTAGATGGTGTCTGCAAAGCTTACTTGAAACATTTAAATGTTATCTGTGTTTTCTGAGCATTGCGTACGAACGGGATCCTAAGTTGCCTGTCTGCTGAACGATCATGGCTTTATCAGAACTCAAACTGTTGTATCCCTTACTGGTGCCTCGTCGTCTGCAACAAGAACCCAAGGCAATGTATTTGTTAATTGAATTTGCCGAGTTAATACTGATAGGAAATGACGAGGCTAACTAAATCGTTAGTAACGGTAAATCTCATTACGATAACTTCATGACTCGCACGGAGCTCTTTATTATCTGTAATACCAGATTCCCGGAGTCTAATTATAAGGTAATTGAAGTACTTCTCACTGACTTCTTCCACCGTAGAGTCAGAATTGATCTTGAAGTTTCCTCGGAGAACAGACATCTTTGTAGCTTGGACCAACCGCTTCCACAAGTCCGATTCCAATTAAAGTTTCATCAATACTCCTTATAGACCAATTTACAGTGTACGTGATATTATCATTTTATATTATCTGGTCTGGACAGCTTATGCCAAAGTTCTGGTGTGACATAGTTAACACGGCATAGTCCGGTGATTACATGTTTAAAATCAGTTCAAACATCATAGAAACAGTTTTTCTTGTATTCGTCTGCATTGTACTAGATGCTTACAAAAGCTATTAACGTCAAGTTATATAAAAATCAAATGGAAAAGTTAATAGCAATGTGCCACCAGCTCTCAATGAGATATTTGAATATACGAGTGTTGGCCTCAAACATAGTAACGAAGATATCCAACATCTCTAAACAAACGTATAAGGTATATGATTTAGAATAAGTTACACATGTCCAAAGGATATATTACTTTGTATTTTTGACCTTATTGATCCTCGTGTTCAAGTATATTTGCACTCCCAGTGATTGATGGATAACCAGAAGGAAACCCAGAAGGCAGACTCGTATAAAATGAATGGATCTGTTGCATGTTTATTATCACATAGCGAATCAAATATTAGGCCTGTATCTCAATACGTAATTGACGATCCAATCCATGGTTATTTCACAGGATAACAGCAGAGTTAGACAGCCGTACAGTACGCCATGAATACAGCCACCTGATGCGTCTACTATCACAACCTTACTGTCGTTGACTGCCAAGGCCTTCAACCGGCTCCAAATTCTGCCTTTCAGAACCTGTGTTCCGTTATCATTGCATTCGACCTGCAATGGGTGATGACAGCGTACTTTGGCCAACCCCCTCTTTGAAAGTCTCAAATATTGGAGAAACGAAAGTTAGGGTTAGGGTTAAAATGCAGACGAGTCTAACAACTTCTGAAATAAAGAATTAATTGTTTTATAATATGCTTATATAATTCTAGGGTTACTATACACCTGATACGTACACTGCAGTCTGTTTAAGTCATTGTGACCTATTGTAGCCCAGAAAACCTAGGCTGTCGGAGAACCAGTCAAGTACTTCAATCAAAAACGATGTCGGAGAACCAGAGGAGTACTTCAATCACAATCGGTGTCGGAGAACCAGACGAGTACTTCAATCAGAATCGGTGTCGGAGAATCAGACGAGTACTTCAATCAGAATCGGTGTCGGAGAACCAGACGAGTACTTCAATCACCAACGGTGTCGGAGAATCAGACGAGTACTTCGATCAGAATCGGTGACAGAGAATCAGACATGTACTTAAATACAGATCCCTGACATACATATTTATGTATCCTGGAGATTTTTTTTTACGTTTCTTTGATTTATTGTTCATGTACATTCTTTCCTTTTTTAGCTGCATTCTTTGCTACCACTTCTGGCAGAATAGACAATGTACTTTTGTTTTATTACCAATACATATGTTATCTCGGGCACATATTTATTGCAATACCTGTACAAGCTTTGGATCACCAGGTACAGGTTTATCTTTCTCTTGCTATCAATGATCTGCTAATGGATCGTTTTATGAGCTATTTTTTTTATACTTTTCAAATCACTTGTTTATTTTCAGTTCATGGATAAGTTGAACTTGCTCAAACAAATACGGTCAATCGTCTATTCTATGTGTACATATGAGCATGTTCAATTACCACTGAATCCAGTTGTATTGTTTACGGTTCATTCTATAGCTTCAATGCTCGAAACAAGATTACTAATTCTTTGATGATTAGAATTAATTGTTTGCTTTTCTAGAGGTGCTGTTGTTAAAATGTCAAGTGCAATGGTAATGGTGAACGATACTATAGTTATCTCCGTGAGATGCTTTTTTCTATCTGTAATTTACTCTTTGTCTCTCCTGCCAACGAAATTAATAGCAATGCCATAGAGGTAAGACAAATTGATTGATTTTTTTTTTGGTTTACGCTGTATGTCATAACATCTTTTGAGATTTTCACATAACATTCACGTCACTTCCACGTGTTTAACCACAAACATTTATGTGAGGCAAAACGAAAATCTAAGAGCAGTCGGTTCACTAACACAACTGTCACCGACCATTCTGAACTATCAATATTTGAGTTTACCTACAGAAACTCTCCCCAACGCGGTACTGTTATTACACTGGATCTGTTTAATGCAGCATACCGTGTGGGAGAGTATGTCGTTTTTATCGTTGTTGTGAAAAGATCAGAAACAATGTCGTAACGTTTACTTTAATGTTCTGCTGCGTGTCCTGATCTTCTATATAATAATTTTGCTTTCTGTCTTGTTTAGAAAGTGACCATTAACAGTATTTTCGTTTTTTGGGATAACACTCTCTTAGTTAGAACAAATTCTAGTTCAGAAAATTACGGGACTCGAACCCACGACTTGTAATCCACAATGGAGAATGCCCAGATACTACAATTTTTTTTCACCATTTCAATTAATGTCACAATGAAACTTGATAAATTTTGGGTTACTCTGTGTTTTAGATGGCTGCGTGAGCAATAAAGGTTGGATGGGTGTGGTTTGTGATAAATCCTGCCCCGTGGGGTCGTACGGGTTAAACTGCTCCGAGACCTGCCAATGTGAGAATGGGGCAGATTGTAGTACAGTGGATGGGAGATGTGACTGTCCCCCCGGTTATACAGGAAAACTCTGTGATAGAAGTAAGTAAAATTGTGAAATTCACGTTCAATGTTTCATGTGAGTTTGAGAATGAAGCGGATTGTAGTTCAGTTAATGGTACATGTGTAGATGTGCCTGTTTCCCTGAATATACAGGACAACTGTGTGGAAGAAGTACAGTACAGATTAGAAATAGTTTAGCGTCTGGACGCACCTAAAAAGCACCGAAATTCTGACGCAGCAAATAATTTAAACGCCGGTCAGTGCGACTCACATGCGTGTGCTTCCACTCATTTTAAAGACAGACGCAATCATGAAACTAGCAAAGCGCGCTTACTCTAGATGTACATGTACGAGTAATATACTTTTCACACAGCACGATTGCAAAAATATTTAGATGCGATTTTGTTTTTATTTCAACGCGAGCGAGACACATCAGAGCGCACACTGGCACATTTCGTGCTTCATTTGAGGAGAGTTTTATGTTTTTGTTCCAGTTGCATCAACGGTTAAGTTATTTCTAGTCTGTACTGTATGTGATGAATCAAAATTGAAGTCCTCGATCACTAGGACTATCATCGACCTAATTGTAATCGTAGACCTCTTAGTATGGCCAGAAGTCTATTAATTATAAGTATGCAACGCCCCATTTATTCCAGCTCAACAGCATTGAAACAATTTTATGCACAGCTTTTATTGAGTAGCGCCCCCTAGTGTACAGTATATGAAGTTTGAAACTGGCAACTCGTCTGATGAATTATGGGAAACCTGGATTAACTATTTATAACCTGTCTAGTAGACAAATTATTTTTTTTTGTCTTCAGCCTTCAAATAAGCCATTAAATGGAAAGCCTGTGAATCGCTTGCAACTTGATAGGTTCAGTATCGCCTATAAGCTCTTTTAGCTATTTGTTTATTACCCAGGATTCATCATTTGATTCTGAAAATCAAATTGCGTGGAATGGTTAAATATAATATCTCAAGCGCAGCCTAGGTTACATGAAACGTTAAAAGCTGGCCAAAAACCACAATACCGTTGAACTGGTACAATGGGCGTTGCGAAGTAAAGAATGGTTATGGATATTAAAAAAACTAATTTGATATTAGGAAGAACAATTATGAGTATATATGATGGAACAGGATTCCTCGTCAGAACTGAACGCATCGAAAATATAATCCGACTCCAAAGATGAGCAATAGTGCCAAGTGTTGTAGCAATGTGATTCAAACTGGCTAACCCATACATACCATACAACAACAACAACACGGCTAATAACAAGAGAACAGATTTCTGATTTCAAACAACTCATACATGTATATCCAAAGAGTTAATATTGTCAATAAATGTTATTTTCTACATTTGACAGTTTGTCCGTATGGTCAATTTGGTCGTGGTTGTCAGGCAGAGTGTTATTGTCCGAATGACTGCACATGTGACCCGATTACAGGAAGTTGTCAGTATTCTCTAAACGGCACCAATGTATTTAAAGGTAAGTAATTATGCAATGAAGAGTAGGCCCTCTGGCTAAGGGCAGCATGTTCCCAGCATAATTATGCTTTCTTTACTTAGCACTGGAGGAACATTTTTATTCCGACAGAGCAAAACACTTCGCATTTTTTGTTCTGTGTTTATAGTGTGGCTATTTACTGTTGGAGTACACCGCCGTCATATAAGTGAAATACCCTTGAGTACAGCGTCAAACACCAGTTAATTAATCAATCAATCAATTGATTAATCTGGAGTATTCTAGTTTCTTAAACTTAACAACTTAACAAACAAAAACTTATGATCACATCCATATTCATGTATTACCATTACAAGACTTGCCTCTAAGAGTTTATCTAGAAGGTGAACATGATATGGTTAATCGGGTTTATGTTTAATAATCGTTATCCGTGTGACAGTACGGTTAATCTTTAGAACCATATCAAAGATGTACATGTAGTTCTTCTCATATGGAGAGAGATTGTCAGCCTTATCTTAGGAGAGAATACCTTTGGCATCCTGGCTTGGAGGAGTTGGTATGGGGTAGGTCTGGCTTTGTTCCGTTCCTCCAATGGAACTGGTACCTCCATCAGATAAGTGAAATAGCCATGGATAAATCATAAAACACCAATCAAACAAAGACGCAATCAGTTAGTTTTCTATCGTGAGCCTCCGTAGCTACACGTAGACATGTTAGAGTGTTGGCCCTGCTAGCTAAGCTAAAGGTCCCGGGTGTAATCCACGGTGGAGATTGATTGATGGATTGGATTGGAATTGGGATTGGGATGGGATTGGGATGGGGATGGGGATGGGGATTGGGATGGGATGGGATCAATGAATGTGTGACTATTTACTGTTAGAGTACAGTACAGTGCCGTCATATAAGTGAAATACCCTTGAATAGGGGAACGATCGATCCCGTATTCAAGGGTATTTCACTTATATGATGGCACTGTACATTACTTCAACAGTAAATAGCCACACAAATAACACAAACCATAAAAAGTGAAGTGTTTTGCTCTGCTGGAAAATGAATGTTCCTCCAGTTCTACATGTAGGTGCGTGTAGAGGCAGCTTGACTGTGCTCGGAGCATGCTGCCCTTACCCAGAGGGTCCCGGTGGAGCATGCTGCCCTTACCCAGAGGGCCCCGGTGGAGCATGCTGCCCTTAACCAGAGGGCCCCGGTGGAGACATTCTTTTTCTACATTTATTAAAACGTATTAAAAATGGTAAAACACACTTTTATATATCCTAAACTGGTCAAACCTTACATCTTCTCTCTTATTGTTTTCCCAGCTTTATATTGCCTGATGAAGCAGATGATTGATGCAAAACATTTGGTAGTGGATCAACCAGAACAATACAGGTAAGACAATATTCCTAGATTGGAGGTGGCGGTTGGAGGGTGCTTCTTGTGCCCGGGTAAGGGCTACATGAAGCCAAATTCCTATATTTCGACTGTAATACAAAAAATACAATGAACTAGCACACCTTTGTTGTTTGCTGTTAATTCCAGCTGTTAGTGTCATACATGTACATTCGTATGCCTTGAGATCAAAAGGATTCGTTTTTTTTTTTAATGGAATAATTTGTATAAAACGGATCAATGCTAAAAAATGTGGTCATTAAAGACAATGCGTTATTAGACTTGGTCTTGAACAGAAATATAACTCCTTTTGTTTACTTTTAATCAAACTGTTATTTCCTTTTATTGATCAAAGAACAAAAACTATGGCAAGTATTTGTACATTAGAATTTAAACTCATTAGTTTAGCATAATAGAGTAAAGTGACAACTCCAAAGAATGATGAACAATTCATTATGATGCTGAAGATGGTTTAAATAAGCTGAAATATACAGTCATAATGAATTGTTCATCATTCTTTGTAGTTGTCACTTTACTCTATTAGTACATTCCAGTCTTTATTTCATCAAGCAGCAGGGTTATGTAAGTAATAGCATTGGTTACACTGGTCTATGGCTTGAAAACTTGAAAACTAATAAATTATTTCCATTTGCAGACTGTGTTTGACTAGTATCATTATATTGGGCATTATAGCTGCTGTGAGTGTGGTTCTTAACCTATCACTAGTATGTGTACAGTGTGTCTGTAGAAGAAACAGAAGAAGTCGAATGAGGAAACTTCAGCGGACTTACGGGCGGAAATCAGATAACTATGAAAGTGCTGACGAAGGAGACCTAGAGAATTCGTCTGTAGACGGATCGTATGCTGAAGAAGAGACGTCATTTGTACAAAAGTCCAGAAAGCCGGCATATCATTCCGTATTACCTTCTTCAGAATAATCCATTTTAATACCTTGTTTATTTGTATCACAATCCACACCTTGTTGTCATGGTGACAGTCAGAATAATCCATTTTAATACCTTGTTTATTTGCATCACAATCCACACATTGTTGTCATAGCGCCAGGGATTCACAGAAGTCTGATCTCAAGCCGGTAACCAACCCGTAGATTGAATAAAGCATTTTCAATATTTAGTCTTTACCAGAACCATTTATTCAATATTTTCAGGAAATTCAATTTTAAATTGTATAATAAATGGGTAGGTAACAAAAAATGTTCTCGCTAAATAAAAGTAAGGTCTGTGACATGTGACCAGCAGACACTTTCTGCTCTATTCAATTCTGGGTAATGATATATTGGCTCGTAAAATTGTAACATATTCACTTTCTATATCAACGGGCCTGTAAACAACAATTAACTTCAATACTAAATACCTACATGTAAATATTCAATTTCTGGGTATGGGTACATCAGAAAATTACTTCTATGAATCCCTGAGTGTATTTCTTTATCACAGGGATAGAAATAAGCATGGACTATCTCCAAAAACGGATTCAAATTTTAAGTTCCCTATCGAATTTGCGGTTACAATTTGTGGTTACATCTAATACTCACAACAAATAATTGCTAATCAAATTTCCAAACAGATTTTAAATCCTGTTAGTGTAACAAAGGTTTCTGATATATTCAGGGCCTGGCATACTGTAAATGCTTCTTTCATAATCACAGATATCATTGTCACAGAGCCGTTGGAGGGAGCTTCATGTCACCCTGGTGCTCTCAGAGCTACATGTACTGAACAACACGAAGCCCATCTGTTTTGGCGTCTTGTTATGTCCTGTGGTTATCTTGTATGTTGTCATTGTTTGTTGCCAGTGGTGTCAGGGTTGGTTTCTTTCACCCATTGGGCTGGGACGCCATCATATAAGTGAAATAACTTAATAACATAAAACCCCAATCAAACAAATCAATGGCTGAGGGATAGAGCGACCACTGTGTAAACAGATCATTGGCTGATTCAAGCAGTTGTTTCTTACTAAGCGGTCACTAACTGTCCAGTGGCGTTGGAACCGGGGAGGGGGCCAGGGAGGCCCTTGCCCCTCCACTTTGATAAGGTTAAAAACAAATCGGAAATAAAAACCTACAAAATTTAAAAATCAAAAGAAGTATTATAATAAATGACTAAGATACGCTGTTTGAAAGCTAGCGGCAGTTTCTGATATAATCTACAGTTCTCTGAGCTTTCGGGGCCTAGGCAGCCCCAGAACCCTCGCCTATTTGGCTGTCATACTGGCCCCTCCACTTTATAGCCTGCTGCTGTCGGATGGTGCGGTGTACAATACACATTTATGTACCTGTGTATTAATTAGAGGTTATCCAAGGAGAAACTGTGTGATATGATGAACATCACTCTGGTCTGTTAATTTTCAAAATCACGAGCCTCCGTCGAGTGATGTTGAAAATTAACAGACGAGAGTGATATTCATGGTATCAGACAGGCTTGAGTTGGATAATATTTTTCTCATACTGCCTAAAAAGTAACCAAACTGCATTGTTAAATTTTGATGTGGAGACGGTCTGGAATAATCATAAATATTTATGAATTGTCAAACGTATCACCTCAATGACAGTGCAAATCCATACGCGATTAAAAAAATAGACCACAACAAGATTTAATTCATGTAAAAAGTTTTAATCAATTTTCTTTCAAATTAATAAAATTAAGTATGTAAATTGCTTTTTCCATGTTTTTGTGATATACTTATACGTGAAATTTCTTTCTGGTGAGAGAAGCCAACAGGCGTATGTACACATAACATGTATGTTTGGGTAAATGAGTAGGTCATTCTGTAATTTTGGAACGGGGGATTCCTCACTGTGCA
>JAUELC010073584.1:0-12223 GCA_031471745.1 Cryptochiton stelleri
CGCCTGTCGCAATTATACGGCCTCTTATTGTGTTATGTAGATCGTATTGATAATTCAAGTGTTAAAATATAATTACAGCGTTAGTGTCTAGCTCTGTTATTATAACCGTCATGGAGCCGCAATCAAGCTGTACCGAATATGAAGAGTTTATTTCATTACACAACTCGTGGGCGTTATTTGATGAAATAACCTTAAGCACGGCGTAAAATCTAATCAAACAAACAAACATAACACCACTCAATAATTCGTGCTGCATACAAAATTAGCAATGATCTTAGAAGTCAGTTTATTTTTCGACAGTGTTCAGGTTGACCTAAACTTTTGCTAGATATATTCCTTTGACAACGAGTGATGTTGGTGGATACATTCTCTCTTTCATTATCCCCTAGTTCTGTGCTCTTTATCAAGAATCTGTTGATGATAGAAATACGATTAATCGACCCGAAATGTGTAATTAATATTCCACACATATGTGCCAACCAAACTTGACTCCATTGTACAGTACATGGTGGTCGACTTTCACATTGATTGGCGTATATTGTACCTACCTACCAAGCATGTGCGTGGATCTATGTAATGACACAGCTTGTCCGAGTTACGTCTTATTTTATACTTGTCCCAACGGCACTGTTTGTCAAAACAATATAATAACGAATGATATACGAGGTCTATGTAGCGTATTTGTCAGGGTGACCGGGGAGAGGGGGTTTGAGGGGGGTCAACTTTTTGGGATGAGTGGCATTTTTATCATTTATCCTGTCTGGTATTCCGTTATATTTTATGTGCAAAAAAAAACGAAATTTTATAACTAAATTATTTTACCATTATTCGTTTCTTCGCTTAAAAATGATGATAATTAGTTGAAAGCTAAACTCGATTGGTCTTTAGAGATATACTTTTGAGGGGTATCTCTGAGGTAGCAGGAAGCCCGAATGTGATCTACAGATTAATGGAAAACTTGGCGACTTCCTCTCTATCATAAATCACCGTATATAGACATGTGTGGAAATGAGAGTAGAGACATCCGTCTGTTAAGAAGTGAGTGTAATTTGTCAAATCAGTGATAAGACAGGATTTTCAGTCTGGAAGAAGTCGCAGGAGAACAATACAGTTGTCAACATGATGGATACAATAGGACATTACTGATTATCTGTCATTCGTTGGAAACGTCAAACCGTAATATTTAAATCCATACATTGTTCTTGGCTCTATGATTCATTGATCCTGTTTTAATAGTGATCAACGTGTAAAACCACAGCGTATACTGTGCCAATGTAACTGATGACTTTCGAACTCGACTGCAATATTACATCAACGAGGAACAGATATATTTGTTATCAAATTCCAGGGTTATTTCTTCCTTCCACTGATGACCTCCTGTCATTAGTAAGGAATTCACTGCTTAATTGTAGTAAGAAAATAATCAGTTATTCCTAAATAGTCGAGCTTTATGGTCTCTTTAGTCTTCCATGCATTATAATGACGGGCTAATACGTAAGTTCGCGTAACTGTAAACGTTTACGGTTATCGTGTTTCATATAACGTTTTTGTTGTGTTAACAGTATCCTACAGTCTCATCGTCTACATAATTAAATCGTGATCTAACGCAATCCTCAAACTGTCTTAGGTCTAGTAACCCAAAGCTCTGTTTACAGGATTCCGAGAGCAGCATTAGTCAATACATTTACCATTTATACGTAGGTTTGGCAGGGATTTTTAGCGAATTTAATTATCTTATAACCAGTACCATTTTCTTTTGGATTGCTTTAATAAAATATTTTATCACCAATTGCTGTGAAAATATAAGGTTAATTCCGTTGACGAACATGCATAACCCACATTTAATGGAGTTTTCAAGGCTCATTCCTTTGAATTTCCTATCCCTCTTATCTGGTAATTTAATTGATGTTTCGCTTCATAAACTGTTCCTGTTTTAACATAACCCGAGATCAGCGCAGTTATTAATGTGTATATGTTACAGGACATTACATTGACTGTTCACTCTAATCCGGGTAGATGGGTGAATCCGATAGGCTAAGTGCCATCTGGAATAAGTACCCACCACCTTGACCGCGTGCTCACAGTTAATTTAAGACCAGAACAGAAACATTCTAATTTTCGTTATTTAGGCTCCATCATTTGCAGTGTAGCAACATATTATATACTTTATGTACAATAATATACAATGTGACTTCTGCTGCCAGCGTCTGGTCGTTGTAACATCAATCAACCTGGCATGTAAATGACTGTGGCATTACTTTAAACGTTTCCGAAACTGTCTTAAAGGATATATTTGCCTAAAATCACTTAACCTGACCTGGAAGTTGTTGCATCTGAAGAACATGTTATGTACGAGAGTAATTTTTGTCTAACCAAGTGTGACAGGTCTTCTTAACTTATTGTTATCAATCTCACGTATGTGCAATGGGGCATAGGTGTCCCCAGGTTTGTGTTTTGGGGCTGGGGGTGCGATCCCCATTCCCCAACCAACCCTTGGGCAAGTGTGTCGTAGAAAAAATAATTTGTACAGACCGGAGTTAGAATCAGCCAAATGACGTCTGTAGCCGCGTAGTTTGGACCCGCCTTCGACGCGTGCAGTAATCACTATTTTATTACTACATCCTAAAACGTATGTAAATAATATTTGTTGATTTGTATAACAATTCAATCAAGCAATAAGTTAATACATCAGAGCAAGGCTCAATATATTTTGAAAATCTTTCATACCCTCTGTACGAGACTGGAATGAACTTGATTTAAATACTAAAGTCCAACCAACCCTCCTATTGTTTGAGAAAATACGATTTACTCTCCATATGTTTCTACGTCACCTTTCTGCTGATATAATTGTAGTTGTGGTCATCCCTTGGAAGGCAAAACCCATTATATTTTTTACTGTCTTTGTATGACTTAATCAGAACCAACACACTTCCTCCAAATGTCACAGTAAATGAATTAGTGTGGGGGGTTGCAGATGTCACTATTATGACGAACAATATATGTAAATTGTCGTTAAATATGTTGATGGAACAAAACGCTTTGACCCTGCGACAACTGGCATAGTATTTGGCATTGGCATTTCCTTCTTGCAGTTATCACTAATTTTCTATTCTTTTATTTTATTCTTTAATATGATCAGTGCTACATGTCTCTTTATCATAATCCGTGTATTATAAATGTATTGTAAAAACATAGTTGTATTTACAAATTATTACTTTTGAGAAAAAAAAAAATATATTAATTGATATTGTATTTAGGGAGAAGGGCTTGTGAGTTGGAAGAACTTGTCTCTGACCCCTGTTGATCATTTGAAATCAATACAAATAAGTTTAAAACAAAACATCAGGTTCATTTTATTTACATTCAATGTTGTATTTTCGTACCCTTCTATACATTTACCCCATGTTAGATACCATTTTATATCCTATACAGTTTAAATATTTGAAAATCATCTATAAGCTTTTGTGCAATGGTCAAATTTGTTAATCCCATTGATGACGTGATACGACAAACAGTTCGAACACTGCCTTGGTTGCTATGGTCATCTGAATTTGAATTATGTATCAATTCAAAAGTGACAATCTCGGTATTTACTTCTTCGCGCTCCCTCACTTCCAGAGCTTTCGGGGAATGGACGGCCCCTGGACCCTAGTCTTATACTGGGCTAGAATAGTCGACGTTTTGATTCACTTGCAGCATGTGACGCCCTGGCCTAGAATTCGACCCACCCTTCAATAATCCTGGCGACGCCTAGGATGGTGTAATGTTAATTTATATTTAGTTCTCATAAACTATAGTACTTACAAAATAAGCATTCTTCCGGAAAGGTAAAATAATACCCCAGTGTTAACTGAGAATAGTGTTAAATTGTCCTATGTGGCTTGTCTGGCGTCCAGTATCCTATTATGGAATGGTAGTCAATGGTAATGTTTCGACATGACGTTTGATAATCAAGGAATAATGGAAGTGAGGACGAAAGAAATTGTCTGGAACGACTGACTGTAATTTGTAATAATTATGTACAGTAATCCATTTTTTTCGTCCGAAATATTGTAGGAATAAGGAACTATCCCACATCTCCCTCTGCATTGCTGGAACAATCATTATGAATTATTTTAGAAAAACAAGTCTGAGTCATGTGGTCTAATTTGTCAACATAATAAGACACTCTGATTTGTTCGTCTCATGTGTGTGATAAATAAGGAACAGTATAGCCTCACATGATCCAGCAATTATATCATGTACACATAACGGAGGTCTGGATTCGAAACCTGATGGAAACCTGTGTGTTTCTGTCTTTCAGACAAATGAACAGAAGGCACATTACGCCCGATTTCTACAACTTGAAGCATCTCACTCTGATGCCAGAAATACAATTGTTTACCTCAACTTAATACGGGCTTTTAAAGGCCTTTTATTGAAGGCTTAAAGAAAAATATCTATATAAAAATTTAAAATGGATTACTTAGATAGTTTAGAACACAATACGAAAATGATAAAAACCGGGAACGTGAGTTATAACCGTTGGTAATTCATGTCTATGTACAAACACAACGACACTGATGTTTACTTGTATACATCCTTTAAAATAAAGGGGTCCAGAAACTGATAAAAATTGTTGAGTTTAGGAAAAGTATACTGAAATGCGTTTCAGATTGTCATGAAGTAAATTCTGATGTGATCTACCTGTCTTTTATCGCAAGTAAATTAAAAAATGTTTTTGTTCTACTTTCTGAACGCGTCTATGGTTTATGGGGTATATATTCGGGGACTGTAGCTCAGTCGGTAGAGTGTGTTGGGCCTGTAACCCAGAAGACCCGGATTCAAATCCTGGTGGAGGCAAGCCAATTTGTTTCTCTCTGCATTTCTTAAAATATAGACCTTTACCATTCATACCTATTGTAAGTCCCTATCACGATTCGGTTATAAATTGTTCGATAAAATGAGGTTGTCGAGTTCATACCATTTTGTGATATTTTTTCATGATAAAATACATCTCATGGAGATCTAGTAGCTAAGTCAGTGGAGTGTTTTTAATGTTCTATGTGACTTCTTCTGTCAGAGCCTGCTCTATGTTACATATATTAACAAGATTTGAAATTCGATGCCGAATGATTTTGAATGTTTTAGAAACTGCGTAAAAGGGTTTCTTTATCATGTTTATCAGACTACCATGGGAATATTGTTTATGCTAATGTTTACATTTGTACGTAGTTTGGCTATAGAGATTTATAAATCCCATGTAAGTAGATCTTAACGCATTCTTGACGATATAGGTTAAATGGTTCTGTGCCCACTAAAATTAAGTAGATTTTCCACTATAACCATTCCCAAGCCGGAGAAACGCACTCCTGGCATTTTATATAATGAAAATAATTTTCACAAATAAACAAATCTCTAATTAATTCCATTGATACTCAGATCATATCACGCCTATTATACATATAAAATAGATGATCAAATAGAGCAGATATCAATTAATCTATAAATCAGCAAATCAGTGAATCAATAAATCAATCAATAAATCGATCCAACAACCAATCTATCAATGAACCAATCAATCAATGAATCAATCAATTACTCACTCGAATAACGAAGATCTTATTTAGCATTGTCAATTGCTGCCCCTTGTTGAAGAAATGCAATGGGTGATATTTT
The DNA here is from genome assembly GCA_031471745.1 of Cryptochiton stelleri. NCBI lineage: Eukaryota > Metazoa > Mollusca > Polyplacophora > Chitonida > Mopaliidae > Cryptochiton > Cryptochiton stelleri. Next base: position 5,659 of record JAUELC010073584.1, read on the forward strand.
TCATAATGGGGTCCATGTTCTTTGTTTTTCCCATTAGCCAGTCATCTAGTTGGTTGTTATTCCTCTGTCTTCAACTTTAATTACAAACCAGAAACTCCCCGGTGAAATCTGAACATATCAAAGAGATCTCGCCTTTGTTTACTGTTTTATGCTCAAATGGACCCGAGTATGGCTCTCTGGCGTTGTAAAAATGGAAAACAATCAGACCAGAATGGCGTCATCCGTCTTCCATAGTATCAATAACAAATCATAACGTTATACTCTGTCTTAGGATCGAGGATATACAAGCTGAACAGATCCTTTAGAAATGTCAGTTTTCACAATTAGGTATTGATGTTTCTGGTGTAATTATCTCTGTTGTTTTTCCCGAGTCCTGTTCTCGTTATCTAGAGAATAATGATAGCTGAAATTTCACCTAAAATTACAACCAATCTAAAAGTACACATCATTTCTCACTCTGTACAACTGTCCTGTGGCAGTTGGTTTCCAAGTAGATTGACCTCGACCTCTCAACAACACATTTTGTTGAACCTGTATAATTATTCAGCTTGCCAGATCTGCATCCACTATAAAACTGGATGTAGATCTGACAAACATTTTAGCTGCACCGATTGTCAAATCTCTAATTCACAATCTAAATATAGCTGGTAAAGGCCTTTATCCACAGCTTCAGCTCGGCTCTATGGGAATTAAACTTTTTGACAAATCGGTTAAAATGACCGACAAGAAATGTTCGTAACCGGACCTTTATCGTGTTCGCTTTATCAATTTTCCGTCTACAGTTTTTATACAGAGGTGTTTGTATTTTAGTCATGTTAGGTCAAGTCAAGTCAAATCAGAAATACCTAAGGTAGGCCTAATCTAACAAGAAAAACGTAATTCAGTCAAGTGAAGGCCTATTAAAGGCAGACAGTGGAGTGCCAACCTAATTCCTGAAACATAGAAATGTTGTAAAGTATTGTCAATTCATCTCACGACTTTCAATTAACCTCTTAATCTATATGGCAATTGGCGAATATCAATATTGGTGTTTTAAAATACCTATGAATATGATCTTTTCCTTGGGGGACTAAATCAGACGTTACATCTTTTCTGATCGGGCTCTACGTTAAAATCTTTGAGTAACAGGAAGCCAGAAAGTCATCTAAGAAATGATGGGGAACATCTAAATCATACATCACAGATATAGACATGAGAGTAGAGGAATTCGTCTGTTAAGAAGAGAGTGTAATTTGTCAAGTCAATGATAAAACAGGATGTTTAGTCTGGAAGAACTCATCAGAGAACAATACAGTTGCCAACATCACAGATACAATAGGACATGAGTGTGTTTCAATAACACAGGAGAATAGCCAACTTTAATATTTAAGTATCCAGATAAATGATCTCCACCCTGATCAGAATGAACTAATTATTTATTATCTGACTCAGATACTGGACCTCATTAAATACTGTATAAGTCATTATACTCTATTGTTATAGTAAACCAACTTCCTATGTTAGTTGTTACGTTCTTGTAATATTTAGTAACTATGACCAAGATCCGTTTTAAAGATACTAAGTTTTTACTAAACTGGACTGAACTGAATTACAATATGGCACGATCTACACACACGATGTAGTAGCGAGTAAACACAGTGGGCTACTTTAAAATGTATAACATGGCATAAGAACGGATAACATTAATATGCAATATAAACAATATCATTACAGTTCTGTTATTCTGAAATACTCTCGTCGATCATCGTAAACTTTCTAACAGTTTGAATTACTCCACCTCTCTTTCTCTCAACTGACATGTTAATTTCTACTCTTAGGGAAAACAGTAACCAGACGAAGTTGAGCTAATTGGGTGTGTCTTCGTTCATTTTTACTGATAGATGAAAGGTGAGTCTCTATTATCTTACACTGATGAAGGATAGGTGAGTCTCAATTATCTTTCACTTATAGTTGACAGGGAATCCTTATGTTTAAAGACTAGCTGTCAACATTGATTTTACCTGCTCAGGTTCAGTTTGTCTGCACCACACGGAGATATCAATGTGAGTGAGTCTGGGTGTTTTTGTGTGTGTGTGTGTGTGTGTTTTTTTTTGTTGTTGTTTTTGGGGGTTTTTTTTTTGCTTTTTGGCAAAGACTTTGTACTAAACTCTTTGTACATTCCCGGCTGAACCTTTACGAAACAATAATAACAAAAAATGAAATAGTTTTTTGAGCCAGGTATGTTACTTATCCGCTTCTTTTATTTTTTGGCGTTTAGTCCTTTCCTGCCATTATCATATATACAGATTTATATGTAGACCTATATGCTTCATAATTATTTTCTCATACAGGCATACAACCACAACAAATAATTATACGGACCACTAAATATTCGGACTAGTGCCCTTCGAACTTGTGCCCTTCGGTCTAGTGGATAGTTCCCTAAAATACCCATAGTCATGCATTTTGGGTCATCGCTTGAGTTTATAATTAAAAAGTTAGTCGGTTGCCAAACGCATTCGTATCTAAATGACTGACGAAATCTGCAAAGTGTTCCGCTAACACTTGGTCCGATTTCGTAAAACGACAAGATAGTAGATTATGTTAAATCCCTATATATTTATATCAGTGCTGTAGCATTATAACTGTTTCAATTGTTATCAGTTAATTATGGTCCAACATTTGGAATGAGCAATACTTAAGGTTTGATCGACAAGTAAAAGGTCGTTTTATCTTTCATATTGTCAGCACTTATAATCGGACTTCTACATCATAACCAATATATCACCAACTTTAGGCATCACGGTGATCAGAAGAAATCTCTATACGATCTGAGGTGACCTTTAAACGTAACGATTTTACCATGTTAATTTATAACAGTTAATCACGCGATCTGGAGTAGCCTGGTTGGCTTCTGTTGAAGAGATAAGATATGGAAGGGGAGGTAGTCACTGTTGTCATATTCTCTTTATATCTCATCAATTACAGCTAACAGGTGATTCCTTATATAGACTGATTAATCATTAGTATAGTCTTAATAATCTGGTTATTAATTTTCAAAACCATGTCCCTAGTTTTGCACTATCAATTGTCTCTGGTAATTTAATTGATGTTTCGGACAGTAAATCTCTTATGTCGTTTTTATACATTATATACCTCCTAGACCAGGTGAAACACAGCTCCACAAGTTGTGGGTTAATTGTCCATCTGTAATACTATGTGCTAATAACGATACACATTCTGCAAGTCTCAGCCTGTAAGATTGTCTAATTATACGCACTACTCAACTGTTAACATTAATGAGTATAAACATTCATCAAACCTACATGTACGACTTTACTTTTCTCGGTATAACTCCTGTGATCTAAATAACCGACTTTGCAGAGAGTCTTCACTCATGAGTTAAAATCTGGATATGTCTCAGTCAGCGAGGTGCTCTGGACACAAATGTGGAATTTAGAAAGATTAACACAAAAATAATAAACTGACAATATAAGGCAGAAAAGTTATAGATGAAAGAGATAGCGTCATTGCGTCATAACTCATGTCATATTCACATATTCACTTTAAAGAAGATATTCCCGCGTCAAACTGGCCTCGAACTAAATAAACTGAGCAGTTTATAATTGTTTAAAGTAGACAAAGGTTAAAGTTGTAAGAAAAAGTCCAGAATGGTTTATAAATCGAATTCAAAAGGGTTGGTTCTGCAAACATTGTGAAATCTTATATATTTTGATGACTTAAATAGTATTTTAAAACATACACTACTCCAGTTGATGTGTTCGTTTCTTCATTTCTTTTGTTTTTCTGATTATCTTTGTTCGCTTGAAAAATGATGACCGTTAGTTGGGAGACAAACATGTGACGATATATGACTATGGGTATCATACGTCACGATGAGGATATTTTACTACATTACTCCCATTACTGTTATCGTCAGCGATTAGTGATTTAGTCAGAATAAAAAACATTCCTTTATTACCAGATAATATCTAGGTCACTTATATTATTTATTGTCGAATGTATTCAAGTTGGACAGATCGTCTTTAAGAAATAACAGTTTTCACAATTAGTTATTGATGTTTCTGGTGAACTTATCATTACTGCAAAGTTCTGTTCCCTGTATCTAGAGTCTCCACACTACTGTCCAGTGATGGTCTGCTTCTACAACGATTGACCGACCACTCAACAATACATTTCGGTGAATATGTGAAATTATTCAATTTGTCAGATCTACATCCAGTTTTATATTTATCTCAATTATAGCAGCACTGTTCGTCAAATCTATTATTCATCGGCTAAATATGGCTCTTAAATGCCGTTGTGAAAAGGTTCAGGTCGACTCTATTTGAATGCTCTTTGACAAGGCAGTTACAATGGCCAAACTGAAATGTTACATGGGGACTGGATCTAGCTAGTGTTTGTTATATTAAGTTTCTCTCAACAATCTTTCTTCAGAAATGTTTGTCTGTACTTTAGCCCTACTGAAACGACATAGGCATCGCATTTTATTACCAATACAGTTCATCAACGCTTCTTAAAACCTCTAATGATGACCTGTAAATCAGTAATCCTAACGGTTATCTAACAAGAAAATCGTAATACATCCAAGTCGATAGAAAGCCAATTAAACACAGATGTTGTAGTGCCAACGCACCAAAACATAAATGTTGTAGAGTATTTTCAGTTCAATTTATACACCATAAGGCCATGAGAGAAGACCGATATAGGTGTTGTTAAATAATTATCGAGATGATCCTTTCCTTTGGGAGAATAAATGAGTGTTCAGAGTCATTGCGTACTCTCGGAAAATCTGTGAGGTAAAACAGAAAGTCGCCTGAGAATCGACAGGAAAATCTTGGCGGTTTCATCTCCGTCATAAATTACTGTAGATACATCTGGAAATGAGACTAGAGGAAATCCTCTGTAAAGAAGTGAGTGTAATTTGTCAAGTCAATGATAAGACAGGATGTTTAGTCTGGAAGAAGTCATCAGAGAACAATACAGTTGTCAAGATCTCGAATAAAATAGGATATTACTTGTTATCTGCAATTCATGGGAATAACCAACGTTAATGTTGAAATAGATAGATTGTTCTTGGCTCACGCATGCATTGGTCTTGAACCTAATATAAATCAAAATGATTCACCATAGCGTGCTGTGCCAATGGAACTCATGACGTTGGATCTCGATTATAATTTTGGAAAAAGTCCATATTTTATTCAAATGTTTTCCTTTTCGCATTGTGTTTGTTTACTCATTTCACAATATGATCTTTACGTCTTTTCTCTAAATTGAATAGTTGTTATATGTTTTCTCGATATGCAATCTAATATCAGAATCAATGTGCCTTTATCGATAAATTCACTGACAGACAAGTACACCCTCTGGTCAATGACTCTGATAGGTGGCTTAGACGTAGACCTGGAAACAATTAAACGTCAATGAGCGGGTCAGCACTTTTTTATAATTCCTTCAGTTAAACATTATATAAATTGATCGGATGAAGCCTGAATTTCTTAAGAAGGCTGATTTTTTTTTGTCACGATATTAGACCATTTGGGTGATTTAATTGGTTCTGTATCCCTAAATGCCTTCGGATTGTAGTGTACGGATTAAAAAGCTCATTCATATATTAACTAGTCACAAGTTCTTCTTTTGAACAGAACGGTCTAGTTCCTCTTATCATAAATGTAGGTTATCTTACCTATCCTTTGATATTCCATAATGGATGGCGACGTCAACGACCGAGTTCAAAGACATTTTTATGCTTTTTGTTCTGTTTATAAATTGTGAACGATTTTATAAAGAAATACATTCTGTCCGATAATCTCGCGATGTCTCATTTTCGATATAAATTACACAATAAACCAACAAGATATACCTTCCTGACATATTGACCAATTACAAGAAGTTGATGAAAAAATCAAATTTGTCGTTAGGAATTCCTGACTGCAATCTGTTATGACATATGGAGTCCTCTCACGTATAAGTTTTTGGTAACGGAAGAAAATCTCCTAATTCATGCTAAATTGAAGATATGGCTCATTTTGATAGGAACATCAATGTATAATGGCACTAAAACGATGCCAATGATGGAATTTGTACCAGACTTGACCAAGTCCTTTAACGACCCCAAAAAGTACATCATCGAAGGGACAGATATATTTTTGGTCAAATTGTCTCCACGATTATTTCCTCTTTCCCTTGATAGCCAACTGTCATAAGTACAGAGATCAATGATTTGTTGAAGTAGGAAAATAAACATTTATCCCAAAATCATTAATGCTTTATGGTATGTTAATTAATGACGGGCCACGGCTTTTAAGTTCTTGTAACTCTAAACGCTTAGGGTTATTGTGTTACATATAACGCTTTTTTGTGTTCACAGTGTCAACGACCGAGTCTCACCGCCTCACCATCTATATTCTTAAATCGTGGTATAAGAAACCCTCAAACTGTCTTAGGTTTAGTTACCCACATTTCTGTTGGGTTCCGAGAGCAGCATTAGTTTGTTTGTTTGTTTGATTGGGGTTTTACGCCGTACTTACGGTTATTTCACTTATATGACGGCGTGCCAGCCCAA
>JAUELC010073695.1:0-12212 GCA_031471745.1 Cryptochiton stelleri
ACCGTAAGGTGGTTAACGTCACAGTAATACCGTAAGGTGGTTAACGTCACAGTAATACCGTAAGGTGGTTAACGTCAAAGTAATACTGTAAGGTGGTTAACGTCTTAAGTTGTTTTCAAAATACATCTATTTAAAAAAAATTGCAATAACGAATGGATTGTAAATACGGTCATAAACACGGAATCCCAGGTCCAAAACAGCAACAATAATGTTAACCGGTTCATTACGAGTTATTGCAGCGGGCGGTTAGAGGGTGCTTCCTGTTGCCCTTGTGCTCTCAGAGCTAAGGGGCGACAGGAAGCTGATTTGTTGTGGCATTGTGAATTTGCACAATTTGCCTTTTTGCACCATTTTGCTGTGCTTGTGTTTTTATCTCCTTATTGTTCATGTCGAGTGCCCGTGATCTCCGGGGTGGTTTCCTTGACCCATTGGACTGGAACTCGTTGATATAAATGAAATGATCTTAAAACGACTTAAAACCTCAATAAAACAAATATCCTTTTTATGTAGTACCGTTAATTTACTAAATGTTTGATTTGAATTGCTTAATCAAGTACATGAGACAGACAGGTGCGAACATGTTGGTAGAGTCTAAAGATGACAGGTATGGATTTCAAGAAATGATTAACTGGTCAGGCCTACCAATAGTCTATCAATTTTACTATCTCACAAAATATTTTAGAGTTACACAATTGTGAAACCTTAATAAAATTAGGTGTGACAATGCTGAAAAGTCAATGGTCACACAGAGCATAAAAAACTGGACGGTATGCCCGCTGTTCACTTCGAATTTCTATCCAGAGGGTGTTTTCTATTGCCTGTGGAAGTGTAAGGTAGGGCTGCTTAGTGTTATTAAACAAACTATAGCCTAATCTAAGCCGTAACATGTTAGATGATGTTTAATCCCCTGTTGAGGCATTACTATTTTTTTCTCTTTATATTTTAAAAATATATATATATTTTGGTGGATAAAGTTTGGAGGGTGTTGCTTTGTCTTACAGTAGGTACATATAGCCCATTGACTTGCTGAAGCTGATGTACCACAGGGGTTGGAATCCTGATATCAGGTTAACCGTAGTTACGTATAAAGAGTTCATAAGCAAACGTCTGTTTTCCACCAAACACAAAGTCGTCATATGATTCATTAAATACCTATGAGTACGGTCAACGAAACAAACAATCTAAGCACTATTTTAAATGCTCACAAAATATAAAGAAAATAATTAAACTAATTAAGACTGTTATCTGCGTTTTAACTGATAAAAACAGGAGAAGATGTGGATTCATCATGATTTGATAAAAAAAATTATAGTGGATATATCTGTTTCTGACATAAAACAAAAACAAGAAGATAAAACTACCTATAAATTCTCAAATCTTTATTTTTAATAATGTTACTCTTTATTGCACAGATTTGGAAACGGTAATATTTTACCACGGTGTTTCCCAATACAAGGATTTTAAAACATGGAATACATGTATATCAAAATGAAGGAAATGGATTTATCCTTGTTTGCGTATGAGCTCTTCATATATTAGAGGGACATTTACAGGTGGCTGGAGATTATAAGATGTAGTTTTTGCAAAGTTATCTACCCCTTTTTCCATCGCTATCACGCACAGTCCAAAGTTGTCGTTTTGGAGTGATACTGTACTGTACTGTAGTTCAACCAAATAGATAATTAAATGAAATCTGGGCTGGGTGTCATTGGTATCAATATTCCATTAGGGCAGTGACTGCTCCAGATAAGTTAAAAAATGGAAGGAGTACTCACTCCTCCAAATCATCACAAGGGCGTACTACTCTGCTGGGGGGAGTACTCCTCCAAAAGTAAGGGTAATATGTTGCGACGTCATAACCCATAACATTTGCCTTTTTCTCAATCTACATGTTTTACAAAACAGTTTTTTACACGCACTTGTTTCCGTTGTAACAGTCTCGATAAGTAACCTCGAGTATTTTACCTGCCACTGTTTTTGTGTTTCCTTTGATAACAATTTGCCTGTATGTTTTCGTTTTGATCGATCAGATGAAGTTATTGCATCTCGGATAACATCCCAAATCAATTTTTTGATAAAACACTCCGTGGAATCAATATTTCTTCCCCTTTGTTTGAAGAACAAAGTTATTTTCCGTTACAGCGTGGAGATAGGCCGCACGCGCGCAGTATAACTATGGAATGTGTGGTACTCTCCGCACAGAGGTGTGACTGTAGAACGCTGCAGACATGCTGACTAGATTATCTCCCTTTGTCTAACCAGTCCTTTGTAGCATACATTGGCTGGGGCTACCGACTTAAATACGTATCTATTTTAAAAGTCAGGCATATTACATTATTACGATGCGTTTTCAGCACGCCTCTGATTTATGGCATGGGCGTTCTGGCTTATCTTAGATGCCTAATTTACGTCGATACGCCCCTAATCTGGAGCACTGAGGGCAGTACTTTGGTGGCATGTATTTGCCCTCTCACAGACAGACACCTTCCTCCTTTGATTGAAATAGCTTTAAACACGGTGAAACACCAACCAATTAGTATTAGGGGTGTAAAAATGCATCGACTGTTGCAATAGTTTCTTGCCTAATAGTGAACTATCAATAGTTGCATTGCCTATCAATAGTCTATCGCCAAAAAAATCTATTGCAATATTGTAAATCTCGTAAAATTTCAACCATGAATCACTGTCATCTTTTTGCAGGTTGTGGCAGTAATATAGCATGTAAACAAACAAATTTATGTTTCCTGTAAAAGCCTGATTCTCCCTAAATGCAGATTTGTCATCTGACTCCCAGATATTATGTTCAAGTCCTTTACAGAGCTTCCAAAGTAGCCAGTTTTATGGTTGAAATTGTAGGTGATTTAGGGTAGTTTTTCCGAAAATAAATAACTATCGCAATAGTTGGTCCAACTATTGATAGTTTCATTAGCTAGTAACTTTTCATAGAAACAATAGGAGTACATCATGGGAACTCCAATTCCTTTATTATGTCATCCTTTCATTAAATATTGTCATACTCCCACAATTTGGTGAGCAAGTAGCACATGTTTGTGACAATTTTTTACCTTTCCATTGTTTTCTAATTGAACAATGTTTTTCAGTAATTTTTTTAATCAAATTTACTGTAATAAAATAACTATGGCAATAGCATACTAACTATGAGAATTTCATGGTATTGTTGTGTGGAACTATTGCAATTCTACCGCAATAGTTGTTTAAAATACATGTATCACAATACTACTGCAATAGACAATATCAGCTCCAATAGCCACCCCTATTTGTTATGAGCAAAATGGTTATTTTATCATTCATTTTTTACACAACAGATAGAAGAATTGTTAATTGCCTGCAATGAAAAAAAAACTTACATATAATTTTCCCAGCACTATACATTAAGTACGGAAATTCAGAATGAAAACACAATTGAAAAAATGTGGTGAAATTTCAACGAATAATTCTAGAAATATTTACACTGTACACCTGCATTCAATTTAAAAACTTGTGTCTGAGAGTTGATCTAGAACATAAGAAAATTTATCGCTTTTTTATTAGTTGACATTCCTATGCCAGTGTGATTTATCTCTGGAAATACATGTATAAACTGAAGACAATTCATAATGTTTGTTTAGTAACAGTCTGTTTCATAATCATTCATTATGACTATGTAAAATAACTTTGATCATGTTTAAAATAACTCTGACTAATTTTGCCAAATGATAAGTTGCAAAGTCATGCAAAACATTTTTTATGTTGACAAATTATGACCTCTTGCTAAATTTTCACAACCGAATAATAATTGTTCCCTACAATGACATCCCAATATTACTCTTTGCGCACATCTCAACTTTAACTTACCTTTAAACTGAAACGTCACAGGTGTTTGGTGGGAGCTTCGTGTCCCATGGTGCTGTCGGAACTAAAGGGGCAACATGAAGATTTGTTATGTGCTGTCCAGTTATGTACAATTGTCACACTTTGTCTCCTTGCTCCATGTTTTGCATTCTGTGAGTGTCTTTCTCTTTCATCTTATTGCCAGTGGTGTCGAGGGTGGTTTTCTGCACCCATTGGGCTGGCACACGGTCATATAAGTGAGATAACCTTAAGTATGGCATTATAATACCAATACCAAACAAACAAATATTTTCTGTTGCACCCAGCCTGTGCCGTGACTTAGTGGTTAGTGTGTTTGGACTGCTGATCTTCCTTCGATGAACTGAATAGGTACAAGTCTCCCAGTCGCCCTCGGGTATATGAGGGAGTCACATGAGGGGACTCCATCTACCGCAGAGGCTTTCGCCCGGTTTTCCACCATATTAAGTAGACAGACTCTTAAAGTGGATAATCCGTCATCATATAAGTGAAATACATCAGTGACTACCACATTAAGCATCATTCAAAACAAACAATCTGTTGCACCCATCTTAAATTAAAATACTACTACGTAATACCCCAATCAAACAAACAAACAATAAATTAAAGTACAGAACTGTGTAATTCAATTGGCGTCATAATTATATTTAAAGTGTTCTACATTTGACTATGTCCTGGCTATTTAATAATAAATAGAGTGCATATTTCACAATTATTTTTACATAGATAATGTTACAGCAGTAGACGGTTCATATACTGACATGATTTTATCGCTACCAGCTACTTGACCGTTGAACCTCATAAAAAAATGCTTAAAAGCGTGGCAACGTACTGATTATCACATGATGAAAAATGAGAGTATCAATTTGTACCATCGTCTGAGTTGTCACCGTGCCACGTACATGTTAACCAATCAGACGCAGGCATTTTGTAACTGGGTCAAGTATCGATTAATAATGCAGTCAAACTGTTAATACTTACTTACTCCCGATACATAGAATCTTATTAGGATGTCTATTTGACTATTTGTGACATTAGATATCCTAATTTCTTTATAAATTATTGAAGAGATATTTTATATTTCTTGACTTGTTGGCTATTTGGAACTGCTTGGTCATGATGATAAAAACATAAAACATAAGTAAAATAAATTGAATTGATTGAACGTAAAAATGATATACGACTAGGAAGGAAATTCATTTTAACACCAAGCAAGGAAACAAACACCTTTGAATTACTAGACTTTTTTGCTCTGCTGTCAAAACAACATTTATTTAACACTTTTGTTATACTTTATTACTAAATTAACATGTGAGAATTAAATTCCTTATCTCTCTACTTTGTGTGAGCTTTAGTAAATACCAAACAACAAAAAAAAATCTGGAAAAAAATTATAATATTTAACAATATAGTTAAGAACAAAAAAAATACATTCAAAACAATGGTATCAAAGCATTTGTAATAAGGACATTTAAGCAAGAAAAGAGAAAATATGAGATAAAATTCACAATGTTAACATCAAGAATGTGATTCTAACAAGATTTACATTTCAATTTAAATTTTTTTGGTCAATTACTACTACACTTGAGGGCTGGGGAGTTAATATTAACAAAAATCGATAAAGAAATTTTAAAATTATTACGGTATATTATTTACATATTTTTACAGAATTAAGTCGTACAAAGACACTATATTTATCAAAGTGTTAAATCTGGGTTAGTGATCATCGTGCGACAGACACGGTTTACATTGTTTCAAGTTGTACCATCGCTACTTTAATCTGCTGATAACACTGTGTACATTCCTACCGATATAAATTCAGCGATCGTTCATAGTAAGTTTATTTTAGTTTATCTTGTTTGTGGATCTCAGTAGCTTTAGTAGAATTCTCAATCATGTTGTTGACACTCAGAGTAAGTACAAATTTATCTTTCATCTACTTTTTTGATTTCAAAAGGGAAGGTTTTTAGTGAATTAGGGAATTTTTAAGATCTTACTTCTATTTGAGTTTTCGAGTGGATCCTGTAAAGGGGTCCTCTATCCGTTGGTCATCATGCATGATACTCAAAATAAACTAAACTAAAACTATCCTTGGATTCTCAATATATCTAAAAAAAATAAAAAATTCTGGGATTTTAAAAAAATTCCTGAAATTTTCAACACTAATTTGGCATTAGTTTTAATTCTATAACTACATAAAGAGTTATCATTTTTTTTATTCTGCGATTTAGTAATTCAGTAGCAGGTGGTGGTTTTTACAAGGTTTCTTTCCGGTTTTCCACCATATTAGGTAAGGCAGAGTAAGAAGTGGATAATCCGTCGTCATATAAGTGAAATATCCTTGAGTCCGATGTTAAACACCAATCAAACAAACAAACAAAAAGTAATTCAGTAACTAATTTTTATTTTTTTTAAATTTTTCTTTCTTAAATTTCAGTCTGAAAACTATAAAACTAATAAAAGTTTGATTGTCGAATGTTGATGTATCTGAATTTTATCCAATTGTGAAGTCCATGTTAACTTATGTTGTGAGTCAGTTCTGTGATAACCCAGGTTTTACATGGCCTCAGTGTGTACTAATTCCTGTACCTTCTATGATAACACTGTGACAAACTGAAGAGAAATACCAGGCAATACAGCGACTGTTTTTTCCGTTAGGTTGTATGTGTGTTTGTCAAAACAATGATAGATCTATATGTAACCTCATGGATTTTTGTCATAGGAAACCTTGGTAATAGGCTAGCTTTGGTGAATATTGTATATGAGCAATGTCATCAGTTTGTTCGTTTTTTGGTCTGTTTGTCTGTATTAAGACGAGAAGTGACCATCCATATCTTGTCCGGGCTTTATCTCGATGACAAATGTCAGAAACACAAAATTTTGGTGAATATCTTAGATGTACACTTTCATATACTTAATGCCTGCATGTTTATCATTTTCTTTCTTTCAATGAAGACCTACAAGTGATCTTCTGCAAATAGATATGTTTTGAGACAGGTTTTAAAAAGATAATGAGTTATGTATTGCCAAATTAACAACATTTAATAGTACACCCTTGCAGCTTATACACAGACATTTTAAACCCTCACATTATACACCCTTTCATTGTACGCCCTTATTTTGTACACCTTACATTGTACGCCCTTATTTTGTACACCCTTATTTTGTACACCTTACATTATACTCACTTTCATTGTACGCCCTTATTTTGTACACCTTACATTGTACTCCCTTATTTTGTACACCCTTATTTTGTACACCTTACATTATACTCCCTTTCATTGTACGCCCTTATTTTGTACACCTTACATTATACTCCCTTATTTTGTACACCTTACATTTTACACCCTTACATTTTACACCTTACATTTTACACCCTTACATTTTACACCCTTACATTTTACACCCTAACATTGTACATGCTAACATTTTATACCCTCATTCAACTCTAAATACATTTTACATCCTGTAACAATTTACACCCTTACATTTTAAACCCATACAACTTACACCTTTACATTTTACAAACTTACAACTTAAACCCTAAGCTACATATATAAAATCCTTTATAATTTAACGTTTCACAATTACACTTATGAAATCATCATACAGTTAGGACTTGATAAAGAGATACAATCACTATCTTGACGCAAACTATCATTATGTCAGGACCATGCTTTATGACATTACTGTGTGTCAAAAGAGGTTCAAGTGAGATTGTTTTCTTTCTGTGAAGTCGCTTGTGACTTTACTGCGACAATGCTTAGCCTTAGTTACAGGCGTACAATTGTAAATTTTTACACACATAAAAAGAAAAGGGCAGAAATTTTTGTAGTATCAGAGAAATATAATCATACTTGTGTATTATTATTATTTACATGTCTTAAGTGTATAGTATTGATTTTGCCATTTGGACAATGGAGTATGCAATTAGATTATAATGTTAATGTTTTTATGTGTTTTCTTTCAGCATACATCTCATCCCAATTCCGTACCTCCTCCTGTGACAGCACAGAGAATAGTCAACGCTCAGTCACATTCAGTACCTCCTTCTGTGACAGCACAGAGAATAGTCAACGATCAGTCACATTCAGTACCCCCTCCTGTGACAGCACAGGGAATAGTCGACGCTCAGTCACATTCAGTACCTCCTTCTGTGACAGCACAGAGAATAGTCAACGATCAGTCACATTCAGTACCTCCTCCTGTGACAGCACAGAGAATAGTCAACGCTCAGTCACATTCAGTACCTCCTCCTGTGACAGCACAGAGAATAGTCAATGCTCAGTCACATTTAGGGCCCGCACCCGGCCAAGCACCTGCTACCCAACAGACCCCAACACAGGCCCCATCAACACAACCCCGACAGTCCGCCGCAATGGATCTATTAGGGGACTTGGGAGGTGATCCATTTGCTAGTAACACAGTGACAGCACCTCCCCCTCCTGTGGCCCAGGGTACAGCTGTGTCAGGTGAGTAGGCCATATCAGGGTTTCATTTAGTTCAATTTAAATACAGTACCCTAAATGAGAAGTTACATGTAAGCTAGGGAAAAGTCAACTTGAAACAACATTTTAATACATCATTTAAAAAAAACTCAATTCAGACCCAGTTTCTTATGTTCAAAGTATAATCAACATAAATAGTTGGGCATCAAAAAATGATAAAAATTCAATACTTCCCTACTAAAACTGAATTCTTTTCAGCAAAAAACTGAATATTTGGACTTGCATGACCCCTTGCATATACATGCTCCAGTACTCGTAGCAAGTCGGTTAAACTTGTGGCCGCCACCTAAGCTCACATAGCAGCATTGTATAATATATAATTCTAAAAACCAGTTTTGCATTTAATACCTTGAATGTGTAAAATAAATAATTTTTGTTCAGTTGTTACTGATTTTTTAATTGGATGTGTATCTTAATAATTCACAAAGATTTGCCTGTTATTGTATGATTATTTTATTTTTGTTTATGAATATTAGGCGGAGGATTTGCCGATTTTGCCAATTTTAATAATCAGACGATGTCTGCACCAGCATTCCCCACAACGAGTGGTAAGTAAAACAAGCGCTGTAAAAGTGGTTTGTCCTCACAACAAAATCGAAAAAAAAAGTTAAGGATTTGGACAATTTATTTGACATTATATATATATACCAACTATCACAATATTGGTTTCAACTATCTCAATACTATCACAATAGTTGTTTTAACTATCGCAATACTATTCGATAGTCAAATCAGCTCCAATAGCCACCCCTAATCTGGTCAATGCTTGTTGGCGGTTGAGTAGAGGGTGGTTTCCTTCACCCATTGGGCCTGGCCAGTACGCCGTCATATCACTCTACTAAAGCAATGATACAAAATACAAACATGTATCAAAGAAACAAAACAAGTGTCAAAAAATATAAACAAACGTTAAAATGTTGAAATAAAAAATGTGGTTCTTACAAAAGTTTTCTGTGATTATTATTCCAGCTCCACTCCAGCCTATGGGGTCTGTTCCTAATCAGGCCCCAGCCACCAATCTTTCCAGTGGATTTGGTGGCTTTGGGGCCCCATCGGCTTCACAACCACAAAATCCACCAAGCATCGGGGGAGGTGATAAGTATGCTGCGTTTGCAGATTTAAGTGGTGTCTTCAGCTCATCATCTGGTGGCGGAGCTACGCAAACCCCTGCCACGGGAACCACAGGATCAGCGACAGTTAATTGGTCAGGTGGTTCAGGTGGGACAATGAGCTGGGGCGGGACACCAGGAGGCCCGCCAGGGCCTGTAAACTGGGACAATCCTGGGACAACTGGTCCCAGCAGTGGTTCAAGTTTAGGCTGGAACTCTTCCTCAGCACAGACAACAACAAATGCGTTTTCCAATCCAGCACAAGGTATGTATTATTTGATTTTTTTTTTTTTTTCAAACCCAAATTCAATGAAGTTTTGCACAGTTAACACCAGAAAAATAACCAGTATATATTGTAAAACTCAAACACCAAGTAATAAAATAAATTTAAGTCTCACAGTTCAAAACAAGATGTCCCCAAATTGTAATGTAAAAATAAAACAAAAAAGTTATGAGATAGTCATCGATCCTTTTTCTGTTCAGTTCTTATTCTTCTTGTGACTCCGGGTATAGTGGGTGGTGGTTTTTACGAGGTTTCCTCCAGGTTTTCCACCGTATTAAGTAGGGCAGAGTAAGAAGTGGATAACCCGTCGTCATATAAGTGAAATACCCTTGAGTAAGACGTTAAACACCAATCAAACAAACCAACAAACAAATCAAATAGCTTTTTATGGTTTTATTTTATTGGTCTCTTGGTATACCTGTGTATTGGGAGCCCAGAACATTACCATGCCATTTGCCATATTTTAATTTATGTTAAATTTAACTTTCATGTATTATCATTATTATGTACATCTATGATGTTGTATATCTTTTCCTTATCAAATCAATCAATCAATCAATCAGTGTTCTTGACCAAATCTGAATAAGGCATAGCAATGTATCAGTTTGCAATTGTTTAGTGTTTGCAATGTGTACAGACACGTAAATAAACTTAAACGGAATTTAGGAATAGTCATAAATCAAACTGGCGGACATCGACTGGTATTCTTAAATATTGCGTTTATAATTTACGATAAACTTCGATGTCCCAAAGGAAATTAAAACAAAATACCCCAAAGTGTCACGATCACTAAACAATTAGGTATTATTTTTGTTGTGCTATTACAGAATCACATGAGATGTACATAGATATTTTTGTTAAGAAGTAAAAGTTAGGAGCTTTTCGTTTATTCATCCACCAGTTTTGTAGGTTAAGTCTTCAAATGTCTGCCAGAATATTAACATGAGGATGTTTTAATTTGCTGTCGAATCTAAGCTCCGCTTTGAATACTGACGTTACTCCCAACAAGTGAACGGTCATTGGGCTCGCCCCTTCAAGATTCAAAACATTGAGTCGTTACATACAAGATCATTCACCGCGGTCGTTCAAAGGCTTTGAAGACACATATGACGGAAAATGGCAGACCCTCTGCACGTTGATTTCGAATTATGGGAGGATTTTCCGGGCTTGTATAAGCCTTGTAGCCAATCAATTTATTAGGGTGCCCTGTAGTAATCGGCTTGTCCGTCCGTCTGTCTGTCTGTCTGTCTGTGTCTGTCTATCCGTCCGGCCGTCCGTCCGTCCGTCCGTCCGTCCGGATTTTATTAAAATTTGCTGCCAATGTTCATTATATGAATATGCCGCTCAAGTTGGACTTTTATCACATTAAGCCCATTACTTTTTTGCATACTCCAATCTGATTGGTCGTTTGTCTGTATTCCTATTCCGCACTATAACTTTTGAAAGAGTGATCGGATTTTATTAAAATTTGCTGTCGATGTTCATCATACGAATATACTACTCAAGTTATTTGCATACTGCAATCTGATTGGTTGATTTCCGTTTTTCTATTCCCTGCTCTAAGTTTTGAAAGAGTGATCGGATTTTATTCAAATTTGTTGTCAGTGTTCATCATATGGATACGCTGCTAAAGTTTGACTTTCATCACGTTCAACCCATTACTTATTTGCATACTGCAATCTGATTGGTCGATCATTCGTTTTTCTATTCCATGCTCTTACTTTTGATAGATTGATCGTATTGTATTCAAATTTGCTGTTAATGTTCAACATATAAATGTACTACTCAAGTTCGACGTTCATCTCGTTCAGGCAGTTACTTATTTCCACACTGCAATCTGATTGGTCGATTGTCCGTTTTTCTATTCCTTATTGTATCTTTTGAAAGATTAAAATTTGCTGTCGATGTTCATCATACGAATATACTACTCAAGTTCGACTTTCATTTCGTTCAGCGTGTTACTTATTTGCATACTGCAATCGGATTGGTTGATTTCCGTTTTTCTATTCCCTGCTCTAAGTTTTGAAAGAGTGATCGGATTGTATTCAAATTTGTTGTCAGTGTTCATCATATGAAAACACCGCTCAAGTTCGACTTTCATCACATTCAGCCCATTACTTGTTTGCATACTCCAATCTGATTGGTCTTCCGTCCGTACTTCTATTCCGTGATCCAACTTTTGATATAGTGATGGATTGTGTTCAAATTTGCTGAAAATGTTCATCATATGAATAAGCTACTCAAGTTTGACATTCATCGCATTCAGCCCGTAATTTTCTCAATGCAATCTGATTGGTCGGTCGTCTGTTTTTCTATTCCGTGTAACAATGGTTTTGTTGAAATTTTGCCTGTTGTATCTCATATAAAAGACTCTGTCAGAATACTTTCCCTATTTTTTGCCGAGACTAGCGGGGCCCTTCCTGGCAGAGTCAGTGTTCTAGT
>JAUELC010073805.1:0-12211 GCA_031471745.1 Cryptochiton stelleri
AGTCCAGAGCCCCTGTAGCTGATCTGATACAGTAATTGTTCGTGGTTTCAGTTCAGAGCCTTTTAGAGCCCCTGTAGATAATCTAATACAGTAATTGTTCTTGTGTTTCAGTCCAGAGCCTTTTAGAGCCCCTGTAGCTAATCTGATGCAGTAATTGCTCGTGTGTTTCAGTCCAGAGCCTTTCAGAGCCCTGTAGCTTATCTGATACAGTAATTGCTCGTGTGTTTCAGTCCAGAGCCTTTTAGAGCCTATGTAGCTAATCTGATACAGTAATTGGTCGTGTGTTTCAGTCAAGAGCCTTTTTGAGACCCTGTAGCTGATCTGATACAGTAATTGGTCGTGTGTTGCAGTCATGAGCCTTTTTGAGACCCTGTAGGTTAGCTGGTACAGTAATTGCCTGTATCAAACTCAACCAACATAATATTATAATGCACCCTGTAGCTGACTTTGTAGAGGGCCACCCGTATGCTAAACTTTTATACATTGTTAACAAAATACGTTAATATAAACAGCGTATACATGGCCCTATAACTGAAGTAGAGCACCGCTGGCCTATTTGGTGTATATGTATGAAATATAACTGTATCAAAAACGTTTCTGTGCGCGTTTCTATGGTTCATTACTTTGAAGACATTGTTAGCAGAACTGGGTGTCAGGAGATATTGTAAGTAGGTCGGATAACAGATGTCTGACTGCTCCACTGCCCTTCTATAATCCATCAATGAGCCATCTTCCGCTTTTATTTATAATGATATTTACGATCAATATAACTATTTATAAACAAATAAATACATTGATTCCATCCAACGTATATTAGTAAAACAGTCAGGTTTGAACAGTCACTATCTTGGCCCAAGTTAATTGATGCATGGGGCAGTACGTTGACCTGCCGGTTCGAGTCCATACGAGGCCTTAGTATATACAGGAGTCCTTACGAGGCCTTAGTTATACACGTCCATACGAGACCTATAGTGTATACACGGGTCCAAATGAACCGCACAGGTCTCTCCAAATAAGACTTCAGTATATAAACGAGTTCATAACATATGATCCCCACGTGTTCGTGTCCACAAGGGCTCTTGGTATATGAACGAGTCATGATGTGTCTCACCGGTTCGTATACACAAGGGCTCTTAGTATATAAACGAGCCGTTATGAGCCGCACATTAAGATCACAGAAAAACAGTAGTACGGTTATTGGTATATCCGGCAAATTCAGCGAAGCTACTTTTTCAGCCAAGAACGTTGAGGTTTTATATCTATCATGACAGTAATAATCCTATGTATGAGAGTTTATTTCGCTCAAATGAGGAAAGTCATACACTTTTAAAATTTCGTCAGCTACATGTTCTGAGCATATTTGACGTGTATGTATTATCTTCCATAAACGGATTTTTAAAAATTTGCGTAAAAATACAAGATGTAGTTATGGAAGCAACTTCTAATCCAAGAAGTTGCTGCATGGTATAATCTGTGCTGAATATAAGTTAAAGGGTTGTCTCCGAGGTTTTATCCAGAGAACGCCGGATAGGTTTTGAATGAATCGATAACCAGTGTGATTTACCTTTGAAAATACGTAAAGACTTTATGAAATAATGAGTGTATGTTTGTTATAATTTCAGTGTGTATGCTTCAAATGCGGCTGGTTCAGTCTCAAAATGACTACAATGGTAAGTATACTTATTGCTAGTGGACATTTTTCCTACGCCGTATATCTAGAACTATTACTATCTAAGATGGCGACACGTTTGCCAGAAGACATGTGTTTAGAGTTTCGCTATTATAAAAAATACAGAAAACAATAAATATGGCTTAATTCTTAGCGATTAATGATACATTGTATGCTCAAACAGTGTAAGTTAGTTGTACTTTATTATGAGTTATTTACTTATACGGTGTGCATATGTATGAGAAAAAGTAACATGTTTTGATTTAAAACATTATACTGCTTATGTTATATGTTATAAAGACTTGGCATACTGATCGTTCGTATTTAAAATCGGACCTGTTCCGGACTTTGTTCGGTTAACTTGTGTCGACGTTCCGACAGCAATATTAACCCATAATACATCAAACAGCGTCGTATAATTAATAATGAGTATTACTCATAAGTGGATGTTAATCATTAAGACTGATCAGTTTAAACACCTGTCTCCTTAATAGGCCTGTTATTACTATCTTATGCATATAAAGTCAGGAAAATTATGCTATTTCAACCATGATATAAACAAACTAACAAAGGATGATTTGAGTGGTTTTGCTTATTGGACAATGGTGGTCTTGGTCCTTTGTTTGACTCAAGTCATGTGAATGCAAGAATCCATGTGGTGGAAACTGATGGATATAGCTAATTGTTTTTATACACCTAAGGGACCATTTTCACCAAATCTACGTCATTTGGCGTACAATTTGTTTTTTGTCTTTCTTAGTGAGTTGTCAGAAATATCTCCATCTCACTTACATACTTAAGATATTCGCCGCCACAAGTTTCAGATGAAATACTTTTGGGTGCTTGCTTGCTGAATGGATTGATACTTTTTGCTGTAATGTCGATAATTTCACTTGGGAATTGGTAGAGTCACTAATAATGTTACACTGTTTAACAAACGTGCCTAGTGTGCTTCTAACCGATGTGGAATTTAGTGACATATACAGCGGAATTCTGATCAAGTGTTGGCATGTTGTCCGGGAAATTATATTTAAGGCAGATAAGATAGCTTTATCTAGGCTCGAGAGATACCCGATCAACAATCCGGCTATAGCGTCTCAGGAGAATTGAGCACAATTGTAATTATAAGTAGGAAAACAAGGAACTTAATGCCAATGTTAAATGTCATGGGCAACAACAACACGCAATGTATACGTATATTGACTAGTATATACTTGAATAGTGTTAAAATACGACAGTCTATGGACACTTTGGTATATTAGAACCTGTGTTCGCTATTTCTAACCTTACCTATACTCTGGGGACACTGACGGAACATTAAATGTAATGTTAACCATTCTCAACTCGAGTATGATTAAGTAATGTACTAAGCATTTCTTTATTTGTATCTGTTAACCCTCCAACTGAGAACAAAGGAACACATAGCTTTAACCAAACACCTGGACACTTAATCAACCATCTTCGACGACATCAAAGTCAATCCTAACCGCAGAATAGATTGGGACACTATAAAACCACTTAAAACCCAAACAACGAGAAAACTATTGGAAGCCATACAAATCATTGTGTCCCTGCTATAGAAATTAACCGGGTCCATGGATTCCCCATTCCAATTGCTTATTCCGACTCTCCAGGGACATTTCTTTAAAAGAAGTTATAGGCCTAAAAGTAATGTTAACACCGAATTGTACAAACATAACTGAAATGAACTATTGATATCCATGATTCCATGAATGCTTGGTAGATAGACCAGTAGAACCTATTAAAATATATGGTTACCCGAACTGTAGAATATCTGTTTTAAATTCATGTGATACCAAAATGTGGTAGCCCTGAGTGCATCATGTAACACCTGATCGAATAAGTATTTTGTGGTAAATGATGAATTTTTCTTGTATTTATGACCCACAAGGACGCCAAGGCTCTTTAGGTAAGCCAGTGTTTAAGTGGACGTCCTGTCCTGCCTATGACTCATTCTCTGTCACTCTGTAATGGACACCCTTTCTGTGATTCGTATTCTGCGTCATAGTGGACACCTTTCCTGTGACTCGTACATTGTCTCAGTGGACATCTCTGACTCGTACTCTGTGTTTGTGGTAGATTCAGCTTTCTTTCCTCCCTCTCCCCTCTATCTTCTGTATATATAGCGTATTGTGGTAGCCTAATCCCCTGTACACCAACTCCTCCCCTGTATGTACATGTAGATTGTTGCTAAAGTAAACTGCTCCTTGTTTGTTCGTCTGTGTATAATTTGTTTAATGCGAATTGTAAATTTAAGGTGATTAATGCTGTTATCACGGTTTTCATATTTATATATATACTCAAGTAACATATAAACAAGAATTGATTTGTATGGAAAACAACTTCTTTCTTAATTATTGTTTCTTCAGTGAAGAATAATAAAGAAAGAAGTTGTTATCCATATAAATTAATTCTTGTTTATCATTCCCAACTTCTAAATGCCACACAAAGGTCATGTGCTCAGGCATGCTTGTGCGATATTTTTTTGCTAGATCTGGACTGTTTTATTCAATACAAAAAGCCGGCTTTAATATACATATTATGAAGCAAAGTTGTTCGTCAATAAAGAGCATATTTTGAGGAATCAACCCAAGCAGATGGCTAAGCCTCAGGAAGGTATAGTTAGGATACAAAATATTCAAATATAAAAGACCATTTATTGAAAATGTTCGTGATTAAAAAAGGGAAATGTAAGCTGGTCTTTTTTCAGATTAGTGTTGTGGTCCACAAAATGACAACCAAAGTCACTAAGTTAAAACATTCCAGTAATATTAAATTGCGTATATACGTACAATCGCTGCTATCCTTTTTACATTTATTAAAATGTGTATTTTTATTACTGGTCAATTGATCTGGTCTTCAAATGTTAAATATTATATAGATAGGAAGTTAGCCTACACGTAATTACAACATGGTTGAATACATTGATGGTTGTTTTTTGGCATTTGTATTTGCATGAGATAGTTATATATTCCGAGCGTCGGCAAGTATGAACCAAGTCAAGCTATTGGGCTTTTTGTTTTAAATATGAGAAAAACCGCTTTTTATATCGAGATGTAAAGAGGTTATCCATAACAACTCGAGATTAAGATCCATTGAAAAAATTTGTCTCTGAGAGTTTATCTAGAACATGAGATGATTTTTATTAATCGTCATCCCTGTGCCAGTGTGGTTATCTTTAGAAATATATTTTAAAACATAATTAAAGAAAATTTATGTTAATTGAAATATAATTTTATTCTATAGCTCAGAAGAAAGCACATCCTGTTGGTGTTGATGAAACAGTAAGTTTAATATATTGGAACAATGATCAAGGGATTAAACATCTTTTATGGCTGTTTTAAATTCTTTATTTGTTTGAAAAGAATTAGCCACTGCCGCCAGAAGGCTTTACAATAACATCAAAACATTCATTCAGCCTGTATCGACTGATGCCTTCTCTTTGGATACATTTTTATTTTGTCCAAAAATTAACACTTTGCTTAATGAGGATGTTGCGCGCTTTGATTCGACTGTTAGAATTACAACAGCTAGTCCATACTTCTAGTCCTTAGTTAGATATCGTTGTCCTGGCCGTTACGAGTATTAGGTTAGCGTATGTTCCAGCTGATTTAACAACAGCTTTAGAATAGCAGATCAATAAGATCCAGATATGTTCGATTGGTCCTTGGTTGGCCTCAAATTACCTAGTAACATGATCGGTTTGGGCTGGAGGCGGGTCACCCAGTTCAAGACGCGTTAATGTTACTTGACAACCCCTACTTTCCACTTCTCTTCAGATCATTATTTAACACTGTAATCATCTGGTTGTATCTGCTACGATGTTATTATTTCATTGTTTAAATAAGAGTTGAGAAAGCAATGTTTACAATCCGCGTGGTTAGATTCACTCTTTCTTGAGTACAAATTACTCCCCTTATAAAAAAGCACCATGGTACCATGGTAAAAACGGCCAAAAACCGTGGTTTACCATAGTTTTCCATGGTAGGGCACCGTTTTTTGGCCGTTTTCACCATGGTACCATGGTGCTTTTTTTATAAGGGTCAAGTGGGACAAACAGGGTTTAAAAGATTATACAGTCACGTATAGATATAGATATCCAAGTTTAAATTTTCCCACTGGATTATTTCCTGTCTGTCTCACGAAAAGAGGTCCGTCACGTATGATTGGTTAGTTGAAATGTACACTGTCGCTGAGTTTGACCTGTATTTATATGCAGTGGTTCACGGTAATGTTAATGTTATAGCCCCCTATCGTGTCTGATATATGTACCATATGTACGTTTATTACATGATCAAACAAAAGGGACTCGTGATGTTCCCGTGTATTTCAGTTTACAAAGGGATAACCTGTTTTACAACAGCTATAGTCGCTTAAAAATATGGAAAATTTTAAATAGATTCGTTCATCTTAAAAACTTGGTATTGAGTTATGGTCATTCATTGAATCTTTAGGAAAAAAATATTTCCAAAACAGACATGAAGGTGAACTTGTATGAAACGGTCAAACTGAATTCACTGTAGTTATTGACCTTGTATGCAATGACTATGCATTTTGAATGAGTTAGCGAACTCCAAAGCGAGGCCACTGTCCCTTGACCTGGTCAATCGACCTATGACGCCATTTCAACTTTTCACGTGACTTGATTCTCCA
Organism: Cryptochiton stelleri; assembly: GCA_031471745.1. Taxonomy (NCBI): domain Eukaryota; kingdom Metazoa; phylum Mollusca; class Polyplacophora; order Chitonida; family Mopaliidae; genus Cryptochiton; species Cryptochiton stelleri. Next base: position 6,344 of record JAUELC010073805.1, read on the forward strand.
GTTGTAAGTGGTTCTTTGGACCTATTGTTATGAAAAAGAGTTATATTTTGTTCTGCTATTTTCTCTGCTGTTATCTGCTCTATGTTGATTTTTATTGGTGTGGTATGCACCTGATGTCATATAGGATACATTTATCTCCGCGAGATATAAGTTTTGGGTCTAGCGCCAAATTTGACGCAAATGGCCTGATAAATGGCCAGTCAATACACAACAGCCGTAAATGGAAAGGGTTGGAAGTTAATGGAGATAGGCGATTTGGAACAAGAATGATGTAGGTGTTTAAACTTTAGCCCTTTTTTTTACGACTTTCCGTAATTTTGCAAAAACAAATGTACGATTATGACCCTTTGTTTAACCAGGTAATTTATAAAAGAATCTCCGCACACATAGGATATATTAGTGTAGCTACTAGCTAGTGCGCTTAAACGGTTCAAATCGGGTAATTCACGCAACCAAGTTGCTTGCGTACTCAAAATTTGCACTTAGTTGACATACAGGCAGCGACGCGGCTTAATACAGGTTAATCGCCAGATTTCTTCAATTGTGTATCTTTTTCTGAACTCAACGCAATTGCTTTATGTGTGAAAAAAATCGAAATTGTTGCATCAGACTGATCAAAGCGAATAATATATATTTGTAATTAATCCGGGAACCGTTTTTTTTTAATTATTCCGAGAGCCTGTTCCATTTTGCCGCCATGTTGCTCTACTCTACTTTTTAATCGTGGTTTCTGACGGAGTCAAGTTCATGTTTTACAAATAAAATGTCTCAGAATACAGTCCAGCAAACATTATTGTAGAGTACTTAATTTGACATATAAAAGCCGGTAAGTGGAATAACTTGAAGTTACACACTTTTATTCAGTAACGCTCTGTATCTCTATATAAGGCTCCATATATATCACACTAATAAAGCTACAGAACTCTACATATAGGTCTAGTGAAATATCTAACCAATTTAATTCACGCTATGCTTCACACAGTATTTAGCCAACTATATCCATGTTTCACCGTTAGCCTTTGAATGGCACTTTGTATCTTAAAAGATAAAAACATGCAACAGGTAAGTTGACGATACTATAATAGAACTTTTGACGATAATTGTGTTCATATTAATAAACACTCACAGTTAGGTTTTTCACAGTTTTGGCAATGCGCCTATTTTAGTTCCCACTTGATAACAATAGCGCCTATTTTTAGATCCATTTTTTTTTTTGTCATTTAGCCATTGACGTCATACATTTTCTTTTAAAAGTGATTGTCCGTCATGCGTTCTCTTAAACAAATTCAGAAATATATACAAAGACTGTTATAACAATACTGTATATGTAGTCCCCTTTTTCAAATAAGTTCCTGCGTCCTAATTCTAAAGCGGGCGGTTGGAAGGAGCTTGGTGTTGCTCTGGTGCTCTCGGAGCTTAGAGGCAACAAGAAGCTGTTGTGGCGTCCTTTTTTGTTCTGTGATTGTCTTGCATCTTATCATTGTTTGTTGCCAGTGACGTCGGGGGTGGTTTCTTTCGCCCATTGGGCTGGCACGCCGTCATATAAGTGAAATAACTTTAAGTACGGCGTAAAACCCCAATCAAACAAACAAACCGTATTGTAAATACCTGTAACTATAACCCTGCAAACGAATTGAATAGGATTTCAACCTTGACTTGAATCATTAGTGTTATTGCTGGATAATTGTCGTTATTTTGGAATAACACTCTGTCAATTAGAACAGGTAGTCATTCAGAAATAGGAAAACCCGTACAATAATAGGGCCCACGACCTTCAGTGTCAGGCACCAACTCGCCAACAGTAAATGCCGGTCACCTAGACCACTTATTCATCCGGCCTTCGTGGCAGGCGATTTGGTGCCTGACTGAGGTTCGTGGGTTCGATTTCCGTATGGGTTTCAATTTGTAAAACATTTTGACCTAGTATCTGCTCTAACTAAGAAGGTGTTAATCCAACATAACGGTGATGTTTAACTCCACAAATTTAAAATATAATTGATGAGTAATAATATAGACTAATAAGGCCCCGCATCGAATGGTGCAGGTGCCCTTTAGTAATTGTAGGAGGCTTGGTTCCAGTAAAACCCGTTAAAACCAAATAAGGAGGCTTGGTTCCAGTAAAACCCGTTAAAACCAAATAAGGAGACTTGGTTCCAGTAAAACCCGTTAAAACCAAATAAGGAGACTTGGTTCCAGCATTAAGCTTTGAACTAAATAAGAAAACTGCATTCCCTCAATACTAGTTTACTTAAGTAAGATGGGTTATCTAAAAAGATAAATTATCTAAGATGGGTTAGATAATTTATAAAAAAAGATGTCCTGAAGTCCTATAAATACATATTACTTATATGTTGTAACTGATATTTCATAAAGACTTTCACTGGTGTTTTAACTTGGATCGTTCTGAAGTGTATGGGAAATTATGTTTAATTGGCAAATCCCAATATGTGTTTGTTTTCGCGTTGAACAGGGTGAAAAGGAAGTAAGCGATTTGGTGCAAGAAATATATACGCTATGGGCTGATGGTAATGTTATTGTTAATTACACATTGACTGAATAATTTTCATCGTCAAACAAGAGACTGTTGATAAACAGCTGATCTGTTTGTACATCGACAGAGTAGTGTATGTGTTTCACAATGCGCTTCGTCGGCAGATATACACATGGATATAGATATAAATAGGACACCTCCTTCCTCTTACAAAGGTTCCTACGTCCCTCGGTTTTGGTTGAAGTTAGTCTGAGAATTAAATCATGCGTAGCTATAAAAACATACATATCCTTCGACGATTTGGATTATGGCATGTTATCCAAGACATGGTGTATGTAGACTAGATAGATGCTGCATACATGTTATTACTCTTCTGCTGTTCGTCTTTACTGTTAGTCGAGACGTGCTGGTTTGGAAAAACAAGCTAGATCCTGACTCAGAGGCGCCCCGGGCTTTCGAGGCACTCGTCTCCATTATACAACTCCCAGCCCGCATTTCCGTGTACATATCGTTTTTCTCTTAATGTTTGCCTGAGGAACAAAATCTGAGGGTTGACCTCGAATGTTAACTGACAAAGATTTGTGGCCGTCGATATTCTGTGCTTCTTTTGAGATATCGTGCAGATGTTCGTTTTCTGCTCATTGCTGTTATATAGCTCGACCCGTTATTTACCAGAGCAGCCCGCGGCAATATTCCGTCTGTATAGTTTACCTTGCCTATCGAAACGTATATATCGAGGCGGGAATGCCTACAGTGATATTCTCTATTGATTTCTTGAACCGGTCTTCTAATTCCATACCAGTCTTGTGACCTCTCGGGATATTTACATAATTCTAACGTACTATGGAGACCTCATTCACCCAACGATCTCCATTCTTTTCCACACAGCTAGGATATAATAAAAGACGTCAAAACCTGTTCATGGTAGCAATTCCGCTTCCACATAACTTTGTTTGCTTAATTTTACCCGGATAATCTTTTTACTCGACGACAAAGGATGAACAATTGGCCATTGACATTCTTTAAATGAAATCCTTTTTGAGTAATGAAAAAGACTGGTCAAGAACTGGTATCTCGTTGAAGACTTCTTGTTGCATTGTTATAAAGGTTAACTCGCTTTAACTCACCTCTCTCATCTCACCCGAGATGCATGTTGAGTTAGGTGGTTTGAAGGTTTTGTGCTTGTGATTGGTATTCATCTGTAACCCGGTACCTTATTTTCTCAGATAATGTAATGTTTTTGTAGTGTTAGTCTGGACATTGTTTTGTTGTTGTTCATTTTAATCTTGTTTACGTTTTAATTTGCCCTCTGGGTAAGGGCAGCATGTTTCGAGCACAGCCATGCTGTCTTTACTTAGCACTGGAGGAACATTCTTTTTTTTACAACAAGGTAAAACACTTCACATTTTATGGTTGTGCTAGTGTGGTTATTTACTGTTGGAATAAACTGTCGTCATATACGTGAAATACACTTAAGCACGGCGTTAAACACCAATCAATCAATCAACGTTTTAATGCATTGTACATATAACTGTAGCTCTCGATTAAGATAATCTTCTACTGTAAACTGTTTTAGCTTGAAATTGATACTGGCCCTGGCGTTTGCGCAGTCAATATAGCAATCAGCGTCATTTGCATACGCTGTTCTAATTAAAAATCTAAGTAAGGGAGATAATTGTAGAATGCGTTTTGGTGTAGACGTTAGGAAAATCTATGTAAGGGAAATAATTGCATCATGTGTTTTGGTATAGACGAGAGGAAAATCTATGCAAGAGAAATAATTGTATAATGTGTTTTGGTATAGACGTGAGGAAAATCTATGTAAGGGAAATAATGGTAGAATGCGTTTTGGTATAGACGTGAGAAAAATTTTGTCGAAAATGACTAATTCATTATTCACGTGCTATGAAACATTAAAAGGGAATACATCAATGAAGCCACTGGGCGGCTATGAAGAGAAATGTAGCTGTATATATGATTGATATTGTGTAATGACTTAATAGATCCAGTAATCTAATGTAAGTCTTAGGGACTCATTGTCGGAAATAAAAAAAATATAAAAAAAAACTAATCATTTTTATCAGCAGTTATTGGTGCCTGCTAATGTGCCTCACAATTTTTTCCTTTTTTGGCAAACCTCCCGATTCATTGAATTTTCGTATCTCTTGGGGCTCAAACCCGGCTTTGTTTGATACTCGTAATACACCACGTGCTCATGAATATTCATTATCTGTGGTGATTTAAACAGGAACGCTCTTATTTCCAGCCGAATCCCTCAGCGTTTCTCTCAGTATCATTTTACAACTTGGTAGTTCTATGCAAACCTTCCTCAAGGGACGATTCTACAGTTTGACTTCTGTTTGTTATGGAACATGCTATGTGTAAATCTTGTGCTGCCATGTTTAGTCAATGTTGTTAATATTGAATAGGGTCGGCTGAGGTGTCATACATATTATGTGGTTGGTATTAAATAGTTTCAGTGCGATATATATTTTATGTAGTCGATCGTATATTATATACATAATAAAACTGCTTTTTAATACTATAAGAGCTGAAAGAATGCAGTTCGACAGCCAACCCTCGTTTAAGCGGACGCACATGTTAATGACAGGTTGAGATTTAGTACGTATATGGATTTTGTTACAAATAAAACCGCGTAATGGAAAGGGTGTATCTGCATTTTCCAATACCCTTTGATAACAGATTCCTCGGCTATTTACATTATACATAAATACATAATTGGTTTATTAATATCCAACACTCACTCAGCATAGATATATATATTTAGTTGCCCGACTCAAAGCTCCATGCTAATAGAGATAAATGGAACATGGGTTACACAGCTCTGATATGTTCCGTGCAGTTATCAATGACTAAGCCGCCCGTCACCTCAGGTGGTTTAATTCAATTAAGATATTACACAGGAAAATAGGCGCCAAACATTGGCCAATACCCAATTATTATGACGCCAAATTGAACAATATGCAAATGGCACATTGTCATTTGCATATTGACTTACTTATTTTTGCATTTTAGAACGCTTGTTCTTTCTTAATTTATGACACTTTCTCACACAACAGTTGCTCTAACATCATTTGATCAATTGCTTTACCGACAATTGCTTCGACGAGAACGGTAAATAAATGCAAAAGTCGCATATTGACTTATCAGAGCAATTGTCTTTTGAGGAGAAGTTGTCGTCCGAGCTGTTGTCGTGGGACCAATTTTAAGTTTTTCGGAACAGTTGTCTTTGGACCAATTGTCATGGGAGCAAATGTCGGGTACCGGTTCTTCCTATTATGTAGAAATTTCGGTGGATTCTTTTAAATACGGTTTTGTTAGCAAATCTAACAAAATTAAATTTAAAAACTCAAAAC
>JAUELC010073916.1:383-12211 GCA_031471745.1 Cryptochiton stelleri
TTAAAATGATGCAGTAGCATTAATTACATGTAGGAACCGTGATTAATATTGAAATATAGACATCTTTGATTGGAAGTGGAAACTTCGAATAGATTATAGAATTATGTAAAATAAATTCAGTAGGTTACCATAAATTGCTTCTGCGCAACCTACCCGGTAGGTTACCCAAAATAAATTTGGGAGACCTCTGATGGGTTACCATAGAAAATCTTCATTCACACCCCTGTTAATGCAGATGTTAATACATTTGACCGAAGGGATAGGGGATGACTGTGTTCACGCTTTAGTATCTTAACTTCACGGGTATACGTATACCCCAGTCAAATTAGTAAATTTATTCATATATTTCTTGGAAAATAAATTTGTATCTTATGGCTGATTATGTGGCATTTTCCTGAAGATTCGTATGCTTCCAAATCACGCCATCTTTTTTTTCCTCTGTATTTGGGATTAGTGTTTGCAGCATTATGATGCACCTGTAAATGGAGTCATTCATTTTCTTTTCTCTTTTTTTACTTAATCTAGTCAGAGAAATTATACATTATATATATAGGTACATGTCAAACTCACAAAAACTCCAATTTTTGTACTGAAAAACACAAGGAGGGAATAGGGGTGGGGGTAACAATAGTACGTGTTACTTTACCCCCCTCTCCCTCCTTATGGTCATCTCTTTTACATATATTTACACATAATCATCTATCCGACACATCTTATTTGTGTTTGGATGAGGCAGAAAGAATAATGCATACAGAGGAAGTTAGAATAATGATGAACTATGTTTCTATTTAAATGATACAATGAATGCTTGAAACTTTAAGAAATAAACTAACTGAATGTTGGATTTACTATATATAAATTTATTGCCCGGTTTTGCATTGAACTGCGGAACCGCCTTAAATGTAGCGCACAGATATTGTTAAACACACACAATGCAAAGTCGTCATTAAGTAAAATACCCTTGAGTATGACATTAAACATCAGTGAAACAAACAATCTGTTGCCTTTCTGTATAATGCTATTCCCTAAAAACATTGAGATATCACAGATGGTCAATGTTGAGAGTTGATTTGAATACTATGAGACTTATGAATAACTTGAAGTTGCTTATTTAATAAAGACAAACACTAAATGTTTTGGGCTCAACTTAAACATTATATTTAATTTTTCTACGAATGTGTTGAACTATCGAATAAAACGTAAGCAAGAGAGAAAGTTTGTACTTTCTTAACGTTGCTTTTGGAAACATGACCACCATTGTCATCATTACTTTCATGATGTTTAATGTTTTCATTGCTTTGACTTTAATTATTAAGATCTGTCCTATTAATTGTTTATTTTAATCATTTGCCGACTAGTTAGTAGCTAGACAGATGGGAACAGCTGATCTCTGTCTTATTACTTCCACCGTTAATCACCATTTACCTATTCTTACCTTTAATGACCCATCTGATATCTAATTGGTGTTTGTATTCGGTGGAAAGAATGATTGGTAAGGAGAAATTTTGAAGACTCATGACAACGGTACTTTATCTTCCTGATTTTAAAGTCCAGAAATTATGACTTTTACACTCATTACTAGAAATGATTTGGTCATTTGATACCCGTTCAAATATTTCCTCTGCCAATAAGCACGGATATGTGTTTGACAATTGACAGATGGAAGCATATCTGTACATAACTCAGTCTCTATTCTCTATGTATCATAGCTGGTGATGTCTGGATTTTAAGGTTTAATAAGACAGATACAAGAAAGATGGATTTTGTTTCTCCCTTGAAATCTGAAATTATTTGAGGTTCAAATATATAATGCCTACAAGTTGTTTGAGCTCATATGTTATGCAAGCTCCTTATATAGTTGTTAAAGCATGCTTACATGGTAAAGTAAAGCTATGAATCACTAGGCAGCCATGTGTATCTTTTATTGGAGTCGTAAGTCTATTCTACTTTATGAAACTCACCAGTGGGAATAATTCTACATGCTTACATGATTGGGATTCTATCATAAAGCATAGTAGAAACATTAATAGTTTCTGTTACCTACTTTGGCGGCTTTATATGTGGCTTGGGTATATTTCCATGTGCATGTGTCTCAGAAAAAAGGCTTTGTGTAACTTTTGTTGCCTCTGTTGGAGTTGATTATTGTTTCAAATTTCAGGTGCGGTTGCTTGTTGGAGCTTCCTGTGCTCTGGTGCTCTCTGATCTAAGGAGGAACCCAAAGCCAGTTTGTTCTGTCATACTTTGCTTTATACACCATTTTTTGCGTCCTGTGCTTGTCGACTTGTGTCTTGTCATTGTGTGTTGCTGATGATGTTGAGAGTGATTTCTTTCACCCATTGGGCTGACACACCATACTATGAGTGAAACAACCTGATTATGGTGTAAAATACAAATTAACAGACATGATTTCTTTTCAGTTTTTAAGCTGAATTCAGCTATTTGTTTGCCTTATTTCATCTTTTTCTTGATCATGTCAGTTTTTGTTGTTTTGTTTTTTTCAATTTATTTTCTTTAGCTAGCATATTAAAAATATATTTTTGTTAAGTTAAGTTTTATTGAAAAGAAACGGTTTCTGTGAAAATAAATCTAGAGATTGTGGAGATTTATTGCTCCAAAACAGCTCTGGCAACTCCTGCATGGCATTCTAGGCCCACGACCCTCGCCTATTGACCCATCTTCCTTCGTTTCAGTTTTTTAAAATCTTCTTCCAAATCATGTCTGAATTAAACAAACATTAGCAAACAAAGCAAATGTCATGTTTAATAAATGAGTAAATAAATGTTAAATCTGTGTAGATTTCTTCTTTAATGTATTGTTGATACTAACTATTTGGTAAAATTGTAAGCTAATTCAATGATATTTAAAGTTTGATTTTTTTTTACCCTGAGACTTTCCTTCAAAATGTCAGCCAACAGATGCTGTTGCAACCAGGCACCACTCTTATATTACCAGGGATCGGCTTCCAGATCTTCTCACTCATGAATTTAGCATGGATCTTTTCCTGATACTTATATCAATATTTCATTTCTCTATGGGGATAAATACATTATTGTTCTGTAATTTCAAGGTACATGTGGAAATCTCAGTGGCTGCAGATATTGTGCGGTAGTTCTTACAAGGTTTCCTCCCAGGTGTCCACCAAATCACCAATGAAATAAATAAATAACAATTAATAGATCTATTCTCTTATTTAATTTAGTGGGATTTTTTCTTTCAATCATTGACGAAAACCGTTCTTGTGTCGGTGTTTATTTTTGTCGAAACCCTGGATGAAAACATTGTCTTATTTCTAGTTTTGTTTTCAGAGAACATTTTCACACATGATTTTTTCATGTACGTAATTGTTGGCTATTCAGAATGTAACATTAGCTTACACTTTATACAGATCTACCGCTTTTGCCAAATGCTTCTTTTTTTAAAAATATTTTATATATCTATGGCATTCTGCTTTATCGCGTAGGTGACTTTTTCTGTTCTCAGATTAGTTATTCATTACCTGCGTAGCATTAATTGAATTACCTGTAATATGTTTTTAGTTGTGGAAAAAGTCTAATGTTGGCATTTGAGAAGGTTTATGTGCGTCAGTCTCAGCTGGGCTTCCAGACTCACGCATAGGAAGGCCGTTGATGAGACCTTTAATTCAATTAACACTTGTAAAATCGTACACATCTTGTCTTATCCAATTACCTATTCAGCAGTACAACCTTTTTTTTTTTTAAAGAAGAATACCTGAAAAATCTCTGAAGGGAATTGTCCTTATATTACAACATGTAACCAGATATATCCAACAGTTGTATTGTGTGAGTAGCATGCATCATGACATGCCATATAAAATAAACATTGTAGTGTATGTGCAAAGATAGTTGATAGCACATTCCATCCTGAGGAGTATCAATCCTCATAATTAACTGAGTGCCAAAGTATCATACTGATGAGCATTGGGGCTGCTGTCCAATTGCATATGTGGGTGGCAGAGGGTGCCCTGTAGGTGCCTTAAATATTTGACAAATTCTGCCTCCATGCCAACTATTTAAGTATCGTGGGTGATTTCTACAATGTCTACGTCAGCATCCTTAATTGCCAATGACTTGTATGGATTTCTCTCTTCTCCATCAAAAAATCCTACATGTGCTCTGTCAATTGTAGTCATTCAATAAATCAATAAAGTAGAAAAATATTTTAAAAAAAACCTATTGAGAGGACATTTTATTTTAGAATTAAATCTTAGCCATCAGAATCTACCTTGGTGAATATAAAATCAGAAATCTTTGTTTGATTGGGAAAAGAACCCTCTAGCTAAGGTCAATATGTTTCTGGCTTACATTCATGCTGTCTTTGCCTAGCATTGAAGGAACATGAACTTTCCAGCACAGCAAAACACTTCATATTTTGCTTGTAACTGTGTAGCTGTTTAATGTTGGAGTACACCGCCATCATATATAAATGAAATACTCTTGAGAACGGCATAAAACATCAATCAAACAAACAAAACAATTTATTGTGAAAACTGAACCCCAGAATTTGAACCATCTTGACAATGGCATAACATTTTTGCTTGATCTTGAGTAATTTTAAATACAAATAAGCCCCACTGTTCAATAAATAATGACTTATATAATTTGTCATTCAAGTTTTTGGACATCTCTTACTCCAGTTTCAAAATAACCTATTTTATTAACCAACTTATTGCATGCCTACATTCAATGTTAAGACAGATCTTGTTTTATGGAATTGAGAGGATGATATAAATAGCAGAATGGATCACATTGCGTGGGTTTTTGTTGACTTCTCCATGACCTTCATTACTTACTTGCATTGTGTACTAATTTTCCAGTTCATTGTGGTTGATTGATTGATATTTATTGCCTGCTCAAGGGTATTTCACTTATATGACGGTCGAGTACTCCAACAGTAAATAGCCGCACTAACACAAACCATTTAAAGTGAAATGTTTTGCTCTGTTAGAAGAATAATGTCCCTCCAGATAGCATGACTCAGCTTGGAACATACTGTTGTTAGCCAGAGGGTTAATTTATTATACAGATATATGAACAAATATAAGACATGGGTGGCAGTGGTTGATAGAAGTCCAAATATTGAGTATTTTAATTTAAAATATTTTTTTTTAGGGTCATTTTGAATTTATTTCATTTTTTTTATGCCCAACTACTTATTTTTATGATACTGTAACATTTTTAAATGGAGTCTGAATTGAGTTTTTAAAAACTGATGTGTTTAAATCAAATTGAGTTTATTCCCCAGGTTAATTGGACATTTAGGGTAGTTATACTTAAATCCCTAGGGTGGTTGGTTGGAGCTTCCTGCACCCTGGTACTCTCTGTGAGGGGCAACACAAACCCCACTTGTTGTGGTGTCTTGCACTGTAAATTTAAACATTTTTGCTTATTTCACCATGTTTTGGGTTCCATCTTTGTCTGGTAGCTTGCCATTGCTGTTGCCAGAATTGTCAAGGTGGTTTCCATCATCAATTAGGCTGGCACACCATCATATCAATGAAATAACTTTAGATATGGCTTAAAACCCCAATCAAGCACTAATATAATACAACAATTGAGGTTTAGAAAGACTATGTAATTGTTAATGTCCTGGTTGTAATGTTTTAATACAATGATATAATTGCTGCTTAATCCCTAATTAGTAAAACAGAAATAGCTTTGTTTAGCATTTTTCAATACATGTACGTGTCAAAACAGTAATTGGCTGTGCAAAAATTGTTCACAAAATAAGATGATAAAGCCTTGAAACATTCCTTAAGGACTGCATTCACCAACGATAAGCTTGGCCTTTCGTAATTAGGTTAAAAATTGGTTGATGGAGATGAACCAATCCTAAATATTGCAACCATCCTAAGGCCAGAAACATTCCAAGCATAATCATGCTATCTTCACTTAGAACATTAATTTTCCAACAGAGCAAAACACTTCACATTTTTTTGGTTTGTGTTAGTGTGGCTATTTACTGTTGGAGTACACTGCCATCATGTAAGTAAAATACCCTTGAGTACGGCGTTCAACACCAATTAATCAATCAATCAACCAAACTTGTGCTCTACCAAGGTTCTAAGAAAGCGATGAAAGGTCTTTTCTGTGTAAGAAGTACTGTAGGTCTTGAAGGAAGGGAGATAATCTGGACAATTTTAAAACATGTACATTGATTAGTTTCTGATTTAGTTTTAATCCTGCCATTGCAATTTATTTTTGCATAATGTAGCAGGAGGTTACATCTCATGCATAAATGGATACAACTTTTTGTTTATTAGGACTGAAATGTTTCTGTAGGTACTAACACTGTTCTCAAGTTTATGGTTAAAAATGCAGTAGAACATGTTTTTCTGTGTTTTTGCACAATAGGCACAGTTTGGTTCTGAATTACTGTACAGTATTTCTTTTTCCATACAGATTCCAAAGGACCAGTAACAAGAAGCAATAACAACAACACAAAACAATTATATTAATAAAACTATATATTTTTTTTTTTAGTAGGTGCAATTCTAACACTGACACCATAGTATGTAATGCTAAAGGTGTTAGTGAATAGAGGACCCTGTTTTGATTATCTAGAATACCACACTTCATGAATGTCAACTTAGATAAAGGGAATGCAAACTAAATTTTCGAAAAAGTGAAGTGGATTATATGGATGAAGCCTGTAGTAATGGAAGACAGGGATGATTCATAGAATTAGAAATATAAAATTTTAGCGCAAAATATTCACTATTGACAGTTTCACAGACAGATTTATTTAATACATAAAATGTTTGCCAGCGTGAAAGCAAGATCTGTCACATGTGCCTAGCATGCGCTTTCTGTAATGATATATTTGCTCGTAAAATGTTAACATATTACATTTTCTATATCGATGGGCTGGTAAACAACAATTCTATTCTATATTGAAAACATAAAAATCTAATTTTTGATGTGTTTGGGTATGTAAGAAACTAACTTCTATGAACCCCTGGCAGAGTACAGATGTGTGGTGTACATGTGAGCTACATGTATAGTCATATAAACTAGTATGGCATGACCAGCCATTATGACCATATTTAGGAGAAGAAACTAAATTGATCTTTGTTACAATATAGTTGATGATGTATGAAATGACCGTTAATAATTTACTGAGCACATGGAGCTCTCTGTCTTCTTGATGACAGTCACTGTTTGGATCAAACGAAAGATGATCCACAGCAGAGGAATATAAAATGAGAATTCCACAACTTGCATCCCATAATGAGGTAATATTATGCCAAGACACAAGGCTTTGAGAATAGTGGGCTTGTAGTGGGAGCTTGAGTCCCCGGACGCCTGTTTTGCCACATGCCCAGACATATTCATACCACAGAGATATGACATGAGGTAGCATCAGTGTCTCTCTGATGAGGGAACAGAAATCATAGGTAGCAGGTTGTTTGTTTGAGTACTAAGACTACCATACCCAGGTGAGACTTCCTACACCAGGCTCGACCCCTAGCCAGACCTCCCTGGGTGACCAGAACAATAGTCAATCATTCCAGAGGTGTAATTAATGGTACAAGCCATCTTACGTCTGATGTTTGTCTGACTGACCGATTGCTTTAATCTCAGGAGACACGCTGAGAACAAAGGCTTCTGCTGTGACTCAGATTTTGAGCACTGAAAAAGAGAATAAAATATTAATCAGCACTTTCTGAGATTGCTAGCTGTGCCAGAGATACTGGACATAGATTACTCTCATCAAATGACACTAGTCTCGATGGAGTGAGAGTCTTTGCCCACTGGAGATTGCTTATTGTCTCTACACTAGGGCAGGCCTCATGTGCCAGCAATTAAAAATTAATGTACCACTTCTAGCAGAGAGGAAATGGGAACCACTTGCTACAGTGGAGGCTGTTGCTTCTTCTGCTAGTCAAGACATGTCAGCATGATTAGAAACAAGGGATTTGCTGGCTGTCCTTGTTTTCTTGTAATGACCTGACAGAGCAGCTGGGAGACTGCTCCTTACCTCTACTGACATGTGAAACTACGCACAGGAACAAAGAAATGTTAACTTTAGCTCAGAGACTGTAATGTTCCCTAATGTATAGCCCTCCCTGACGCCCATGTCGCTGACACACCCAATTTAGGCTACTCCTCCCATCAAGCTCCTGTTTATAATTCCAATCTGTCTAGGTGACGTGCAGTTATTTGAGAAAAACTAAATGGGTTTTGTAATACAATGTCATCATATCGCTTTGAAATATCCCACCTGAGCAAAATCACATACTTTTTTTCATAATCTTTTTCACTGCTTTTTTTTGTTCACTGTTTATTATGCATGTAGTTATATTCGATAGCTTAACCCTATATAGTCAATTTTAATCACTTCTGTTCATAAATGACATTTTTCATCATGTGTCAAAAAAAAAATAAGTTGAATCAATAAGGTCTTGAAAACTGAGCAGCTTGTATTTGATAATATGTGACCAAAAGTAATTATGTTGCCATTTTGTAGAACTTCCAAACGTATATCTGTGCATCAATTGTAATAAGAAATACTTGTAACATGAGTATAATCGTAAGGGTTCACAAAAAAGTTATGATTTTTTTATGTTAGCAATTTCCTTTTGACAGTTGTAATTTGGGAGCAAATAGATAAATTCACCAGGATTCATTTTCAGAAGAAGACTTTTTACAAACCGTTACCATAAAAAAGTGAGTTTACTTTTCAATAAAATTTAATTTAAAATATTTTTAACGGCCACTTAATTAACAAAATTGAGTTTATTATAATTTAACAAAAGAAAATTACCCCCCCCCCCCCCTGTATAGACAATAACTGGAGCTTTTGTCCCCGTAGCTCCTGAATTACACCCCAAACTGATGTCCGTAGCCATTATCCAATCAACATCGTATGGCATTGTTGTTGTTTCTCTCATTGTTGAGGATTTTAACAGAAAAAGTCCACTATTCTGCCCTTGCCTTCTGGCTCTGTCTCAACATTCTCGGGCACTGACATTTGCTTACGGTTTCACCTAAACAAATACGTACCACCTATTTATTACTATTATTCAGTTTAGTTAATTAACTGATTATTTTGCACATTACTATCAGCCTTGTGTGGAGTTTGGCAACAAATTTGTGGTGAGGCCTTTAAAAAAATAACCAAAAATGCTTGTAATCAGACAGTTTACTACCGTAATAGGTTTCTCTTGGAAAATTGTTATCCAGGACAGGAATACAATTTTAACACAACAAACAAATTCAGGTAAAGACATTCATATTAAGCTTTTTAAACTGAAAATATTCGGTTTCCAGCTGTTCAATTAAGTTTTGAACTGAATTTTACAAACTGAATATTGGCTCCGACATGTATGAATCTCTGCGAAACTTACAATTCTATTTAGCTTTTAGTAAACACATGTATTTCATAATTTAAAAAAATAACTGATGAAGTGTAACTGAAAAGTAAATTGGATTTTTGTGCTTCTGTAGAGAAACTTCACATCTTGTGTTCTGGCATACATATGCTTCTTTCGCAGTCTGAGAAATTATGAGGTCACAAATGCTACACCTCAGCGTGTCATCTTATCGGAGTGGAACTTCTTCCACTAGGCCATAAATTATGAGGCAAGCTAAAAAATGTGCACGTGTGATGTGGAGTTCATGCATTTTTCACATGATTCCTGACAAGAGGGAGAGAGGTGTGTTTGAATTTATCAGTCACCAAACCCCGCTGGATGAACACTGTTGATGATTCGCTTCTTCAAGTTGAGAGATTAAAGTAGGCTGTGTGTTTGGGAAGGAATGGTTGCTGTGGACTGAGGGAGGGGGCAGTCTGGAACAAGGGAGATCTCCGTCAGAAACTTCCCCATTAACCCGCAGCCCTATTCATAATGAACGAGCTGGCTTCGTGTTAGTGTCAACTAAGTGAAATTAGCTATGTGTAGGAGAATAGTTCGGCTGATTAAAACAAACCAGAGTGGCTTAATCATTTGTTAAATAATTTAATTGTTCCCTCCTTTCTTCAGTGAAAATGTTCTCAAGTACTTTGAGGTTAAACCTTAAGTTGAAGGAGAAATGAAATGTTTACCCAACAAGTGCAATATGGTGCGAGCATACGTTTTTATTAGACTGATAGTTATGAATTTCAGACACATTCAATCATTAACTTTCTTGTTGGGCCGTCTTACATTTTATGGTAGCCTTGTCTTTTAAACTTACCTACATGTACATATTATAAAATACTTGATTCAAACATTTTTAGATAAATCAGTGTTAGAATTTCTATAAACCTTGTGACTCCAGATCTATGGATTCTTACTAAGATATAATGAACAAACCCATCCAGAATGACAGAATTGAGCAAAACAGATAAAAGTCAATGTTAAATGAACATTTCAATTTCAATTCAATCCATATGGACTCATGAAGTAATTTTTTCTAAGAGAGGATTTCCACTGTTTCTTCGACACTTGTATACACATGATGTAACCAAATGTTTTAATAAGCATGTGACAAACTTAACTGAAATATATAAAGATCTTCTATTTAGATATTTTCATTCTTAACAGGGATTTTAAAATAAACCAAAATAGTGAATCCCCGTGAATCCATGTGTATCTTTTATCGGAGTCGTTTACTTTTTTTTTTTAAACCAATCAGTGGGAATAATATAATTAAATACTGGTGTTCTGGGTTAATAAAAGAAATAGTATTAGTGTGTCCTTAATGAATTGTTCTAGCACTACTACTACTATCAGCTTGACCTCCATGGCAGGATGTATGACCAGTGTTACATCCCAAACACATGTATATTTTTATCTTTGTGCCTTTATTAAAAAATCACGGAAAGTATATTAATATTATCTTATCATCCAACTTATGAAAGGTTAACATGAAAAACAATGTTGAAACTGCCTTGGTACCATATGAGAAACCTATTGAAACTGCCTAAGTGGTACCATATTAGAAACCTATTGGAACTGCCCTGGTACCATGTGAGAAACCTATTGAAACTGCCCTGGTACCATATGCGAAACCTATTGAAACTGCCTTGATACCATATTAGAAACCTATTGGAACTGCCCTGGTACCATATGAGAAATCTATTGAAACTGCCTTGGTACCATATGAGAAACCTATTGAAACTGCCTTGGTATCATATGCAGGGTTGTCTCTACTTTCTTGAACACCTGTATGTTTCGGCGTATGCATAACTCAAAGGTTGGGACAACCATGGACAAATATGTAATCTTCTCACAAATCCTTGCTAGTATCTTTTCTCTTTCACTGGAATATTTTATTTATAAACAAATTAACAAGGCAGATTGCAGTATTTATTGCAAATCCTCTATATTATTACAAATGGGTCCAACACGTTGTAGTTACCTGCATGCTCTATTCTTTAACTCCTGGTGTTTTAAATAAAAGATTAAGAAAAAAGGTAAAGAAAAAAGAAGAAAAATATGTTAACCTGGGGCTGAGCCATCTAGGAGCGTCCCTCTATTGGTTTGCGTGAACCCCAAATCTCAGAATGTCTGACTCAAAAGAAGTGATGTCTTAGGTCAGGGCTTTAAATATCAAAATTAAAAAAATAGATATATCTAACACTACTTTAAGAATACATTATAACATGTTATTTGTTAAATGTTACTTGTTGATAATAATGATGTCCATATGAGATGTTTTTCGAAAAAAAGTAATTCCACAAATTCTAAAAAATAACTGCTGCGTTAGACCTGCGTATTTTATAGTAATGCTATTCTGGGCTTTAGCATGACGTCACATTGCGTGTGAGCCAATCAAAAATCTATACGAACTGGAAAAAAACAGGCCCACTTTGGCAGTCTCCCT
>JAUELC010074027.1:0-12209 GCA_031471745.1 Cryptochiton stelleri
TCTTACAGAATTCCAGTTCTATATTTTTGGGATTTGATGTATGATGTGTAGGCCTAATTTCTCTATTATTTATTCTTAAAGATCTTGTACTCGAAAAGACGGTGCACCAAGCTGGTGTAATGATTAGTGACATCAGATGGGCAATTTCTCGACAGTCTTTCATAAAGCGGAATGGAACCCTGACCAAAACATACTTTTAATAAAAACCTGTGATTGATAACAAAATACAATTCACCGTTTCACTTTCTTTTGGTCTAAAATTTGTTCAATGTACATTTGAAGAGAGTTTGTATTATGCAGTGGAGATGTAATTTTTAATTTTACCGTAGTTATCCCCATAACTTGTGATTGATAACCAAATAAATAATTCACAATTTCTCTCACAATAGATCTTGAATTGGTCTAAAAATTGGCCAGTGCACATGCAATGTGCAGTCAATCTGATTTCTCTATCAGTCAGGGATCACTACCTAGCTGATGCTGTATGATTTCCCCAAAAAAATATATTACGTCACATGGCGGGCATTTTGAGAGGTCGACAAACTTCTTTAAAAATCTGCTTCTCCAAAACCGTTTGAGCGAGCAATCTGAAACTTGTTATTGGCGTCGAGGTATGGTTACAAGTACAACACAAGGTCATGTAAATACAATGTAATCACCATGGTGACAGTTTTGTAATCGTCTGAAACTCGCAATAACAGAAGAAAAGTGGAGATAATCATGCTTCTGTGGAGTTAAATTAATGCTTTATTCAGAACATAATTTTAAACATACAATAACAAGCCAATACATCGGTGGACAGACAGATTAATGCCCAGTTTAGCCATAAATATATACTCGACATATCAAATAAAGAGCTCAACGCTGCGGAAAATTGGTAGAAATTAGTTTCTGTAGCTCTATTAGTGAAATTATGTATCCGCTAAATGCTGCGTCCTTGGACGAATTATTTACCAGAAAGTATACCGAATAAGAAAGAACTCTTAGTTTTTATACTCTTACCACAGGCGTCACATTAAAGACTTCACAAATATAGGAAATATCGCTCTTGTTTGATATTTAGTTCTTCTATCCTGGTACATGTGCACAATTCTGGATTTAATAGAGTGGAAATCTACATATATATGGCTTTATTCCTTCTGTTAGACCGTAAACGATGAAAGGGTAATATAGAGCGCCGGCGTGGTCACCGGTAGGTCGAAGGTTCGACCCCTGGCCGAGTCGAACGTTAGGCGTTTCTTTCCTGTTTTGCGCTTTGCAAAAAGGAAAGAACAAAAAGTGTTTAGTTGACCCAGTTGTCAGTATATTTTGACTGGGTGGGGTATTGGTATTCGAGCGAAGCAGTACTTTGGCTATATGAACTTCGCCCGTCTTGTTATTTAATAAAGTTAATTACGGCGTTTATAAACACCAAAAACAAACAAGCCATCCAACCCTGCTTATTCTTATTTTGCTTGGAAACCTAATTGGATATATCTAATCATTTAGTTTAGTTGAGGCTAGATGCATTGTTTTTTTTGTAGTTTAGTTCTAAAGATAATCACACTGGCACAGGGATGACGATTAATAACAAATCGATGAATCATCTCATGTTCTAGATAAACTCTCAGAGAAAAGTTTTTTCAATGGGTTTTAATCTCGAGTTGTTATGGGTAACCTCTATACATCTTGAGAGAATCAATTGTTTATATACAACATTCCAGCCCTCAAACTTAAAAGAATAGACAACTTTTGATAAGTTGACTATGGGTACAAAGTCTATTTTCATCTGATTAAGAAAAAAATTACTTTAGCTTTCAACTGTCACATAAAACTGAGTAATCGCCATACAAAGTTACAACACCCTACTATACCAAGCAGAGCTATAGAGATGGCCATATCGACTGTCAGCATAATCCCCAGCTGAATTTTGTCTAAACGAAATCCAGCATTTTTGCAGGTGAGGAATTGATTCTACGTCCAGTATGACGTTACATAAACCCCAATCCACATATTAACTTATGTGCTGTCATACCTATCAAGTATATTTATGTATTTGTTATTGAATTTTGACCAATTAAGTTGGTTCCGAGACATCTGTACACATTGAGGACTGACACAGGAAGAGCTTTTAGCAGCTGTAGGTGCCACAATGCCGCAGTATGCAGCATTTGGCTGCAGGAACAGCGGAGAAGAAGAGAATATACATCTTCACGCTAGAAAGGTGGTGAGCAGCAAATTTATATTTTGATAAAAAAATCTTGGGATAGAGACAAATAGACACCCATTAACAGGTGTTGGATCAACACGACCATTTGTTTTCACAAAGGGGGGCCACAATTACTGGATATCAGGCAGCATAATCAATATGACCATTTTGCATTATCAAACGGGGTATACATGTACAAACCAGGTGACAGGTAGCATAACTCCATGTCCATCAGGAAATACAATAAAAGAGGATTGAAGGCACATATTTAACATATCTTCCAATGCTTAATGAATTATGTTGTTGTTGCAAAATGTCTTGAACCCAGATTACAGTGTGGCAGGTGTGTACGTATTGCTTAGAGTAAACAGGAGCATTTTCAATCAAGAGACATTACAGAAGGGTTGCAATCTTAACATGGTCACCAGGTGTGTGCGTTGTTAAAGGTTCGTTAGTTATCTCAAGTGAGCTGACTTTATTATTACCTTAAAATAGAACACTAACAGTTCAACAAATAAACATTTCTATTACAGTTTAAATCTATGTGTAGTTTGCAGTTATCCAAGCTACCATTTAAAACTCTGTTGTGCAAGGGGGTAATACGGTTATTTTGTTAAACTAGAAAATAAAATTAAAAAATATCAACATATTCTTAAATTATCTCATACTAACGATATATCGATTAAATATTTTATGTAATTTCACATAAAATGAAATCATTCAGAAACAAGCCAGAGTCAATTTTGTTTCACAGATGCCAGGAAATTATTAGAATGAACTTGATTAAAATGGTGCTGATAAGTGGAATATCAACACAGATTGCTGTTTCCAGGTTAGTTCATGTGTGAACAGTTTAGAGTGATGGGCAAAACAGCTTCAGGAACAGATTGGGCCGCAGGCCGTTGTAAGTGTAAGAACAGATTGGACCGTGTGGGTAAATTACAAACAGATTGGCCGAACCTCTCCAAACCACTTCTATATCCTAACTCCAATATTAATTCTACTTTATTGAGAACAAAATCACCACGCGGCAACAATCTGCTGAGAAATTAATGAGGATATGGTTTAGATATTTGTTTCACAAAGTTAAAAAACAATGCGATACTTAAGTATTTGTCTTTGAAGCAGCAAATCAACTAATGGCTGTCACATCTGTCGAAAATTTGATTCATGGAGCAATATTGTTGTAGAAATAATACTGCTTTTACCTGACACTAGGAAGCAAGCATATTTTTTCCTAATATGATTTATCCCTGAATTCTCATCTTTTTAAATAGAAAAACGAAAAACGAAAACGAAAAAGCAAGATTTTGAAAAATAATTTTAAACATGTCCAACTTTTCTACAAGACATTTGGACGGATCTGAATATAAGCATAATATTGGCCAAAAATATAGGGATGGTAGATCTCTCATAAAGAAGGAATCGGATGGCTTGCAGATCTACAACCCCCCTCCCACTCTTCTAATAATAGACAGTGTCCCCCAAGTAAATGAAGTTAGCATCTTACTAGACCCCTCCTAGTCGTTCCACTGGAGGGACTATCGGTGTACCCCTCCTCTGTCTATCTGTATGTATGAACGCCAAACAGTTTCCACACTTTTTTAATGTTTCAGTGGATTGAAATGAAATTTGTATGCATCTCTAATTGATCATGTACATGTGTGAATTCCATGCAGTTTTGATCATTTTTTGCAAAGTTTTCCACAATTGTTTTCATAACACTTCAGTGGATTACTGACATTTTGTATGCAGATTTTTTACAACATATACATGAAGTTTGAGCTCAAGAAGTTTTGCCCAGTTTTTGGCAACGTTGTGGTCAATTTGACTTTTGAAAATCTAAAATGTATTAAAGTGTAAAATACCATGCGTAAATAGTAGAAGACTACTGTTTGCTTTCCAGTACTAATTCCCTCGTTGGTATGGTTATCAAATTACTTTGTTTGTTTTAAATATTAGTATACATGTATATTATGTTACCTGGCAAAATAGCAGATTTGGATTTGCACTCTTGGCGATGAACATAATGTGTTTAATCTATCTTCTGTAAGTCTGGCATTTGCTTATTCTGGTTATTGCCAGGTACCTATCTGATTACATAAATCAAACATCAGATGTGAAAGTAAACAAATTAGCACTATATCCCAGAAACTTTGCTGTCATTTGCACAATACCGATAATGTCTGCTGAGGTGTAGATCAGCAAGATTAGTAATCTATGATCTACCTCTGGAGAGAGAAGTCTATTACATAACTTTAAAACAACTCTATGGAAATTCATTATCTGCTGTCAAAAGTTAACTAGAAGAATCTTTCTGCCTTTAGACAGGAGATTATCAGATGGGAATCATTTCTGTGGAAACGGTTAGCAAAGGGGAATGAGAAAAGCAAGGAGAAGGGGTTAACAACTGATGACAAGAACAGTGATAAGAGGAGAATCTATAACAGTTCTCTGGCGACTGGAAAATAACACAACCATATGGCATATAGATTGAGTGATTGGACTACAAACATACAGTGTCTGCTATAACAAACACCCTAATGGAATGGAGGAATTGGGAGGGGAACTCTCAATGGTTTCATGGACAGTTGTGAAATCAAATGGGTGCAGGGCAGATCAACATATCACCCATACCATTTATATTCCTCTTTTGTCCAGCCTTTTATTCAATAATGCCCTCTGGCTAAGGGCAGCATGGTTCAATCATAGTCATGCTGTCTTTACTTAGCATTGGGGGAACACTAATTTTCCAAGGGAGCAAAACACTTCACATTTTATAGTGGAGTTAGTGTGGCCATATTTACTGTTGGAGTACATTGCCATCATATAAGTGGAATACCCTTGAGCATGGCCTTAAACACCAATCAATCAATCAATCAATCCATCAATTTATTTAACAGAATTCAGTTTTTGAAGAAGGGAGATAAGCCTGTTTAAAACACGATGCTGTGATATACAAACAGTCTGTTAGCCAGCCGCCAGCCACACATACTGACCACATGTCAGGCAAAACTTTGACAGAAGTCACTGATGAAAATATTGTACTATAATCATCAGATATCAACAGACTGTGAAACCAAAGGCTTTTGCCTCTTGTTGGTATTGGTTTGTTATAGACAGCATCAGCTCGGCATATGGCTTTACAATTACTTGTATAGTATTTAACTATTAGGGAGTTGTGGCTGTAGTCAGCTGGTAAGTATCTGTATATCAGAGGGGGTGAATTGTAGTGATTTTACAGCCGGTACCCAGACACTGCGGCGCCACAGACTCTATGAGAAACACATGTAGCTCTGCCAGCAGGACAGCTTGAGAAGTTTAACTCTGCCAATTTGGAAACCATATGTACCTAAACATTGCTTGTGCTCTCTATCTTCCTGACTATATACACTGCCTTAAGACAGCTCTGTGGAGCCCCCTCCCCCCTCCTCTCAGTTAGATACACTGAACAGCTGGCAGCAATCTTCACACATCACTAAAATACATACATACATTTATATATACTTTACTTATTCTGAGTTATACCTCCTACAGCAGGCCCTAAAAGGGACAGTAATGTAAGACCTCACATTCTGACACCCCTAAGCAAATTAATCATTTACAGTGTATTGTTTAAAAGCAATTAACCAAATAGCTTCCATAGAAGTAGTGGGTGAGTATCATACTGCATGGGTACCAGTAGCTAATGTTGACAGTTAAGGTAAAACATAAAAAAAAAAGTTGAAATAAAAAAGAAGAGAATATGAAGGATTAGTTAATAGGGTTTACATCTTCTACTTAGTTCAATATAATCAAAATATATCGTTACAAGAACAAATATACAAGACAAATAAATAAATAATCGTAATTAGGATTTTAATGTTAGTTATTGTGAACACCCACCTGGCCTAAAAAAAACGAAATTTTATGGCTATTGTATTTTTTTTTTACTGTTTTATGGCTGTAACAAGTACAAACATACAAGAAAATTAAATAAACAATGGTAAGTAGGATTTGAATATTATCCTGAAAACCACCCCCGCCCCCAACAACTAACTAACCTAAACGAAATTGTAATTTTATTGGCTAAATCTTTTCAACTAACATATTTCTGTGGAACAGAAAAACGAACCCCCTGAATGTCAACAAATTTCTGTTGCCAGTCAAACATATTACTAACCCAAATAAAAAGAAAAATCTATCAGAAAAAATAAATCCATTTCCACAAAAGCACATATTTCATGGTGTCATTTAGGCATTTTTACCAAATCAGTTCCCCTCGGTGCATAAATTACTTCTGGTGATTTAATTTCATAAAATAAATGTCATTATAAAAAATAAAATAAAATCAATATTAGACGTTTATCAAATTAACAATTCACAAAAAAGTCAGAGCATTTTGGCTTTGACAATTAACTAAGTAGCACAAAATAAACATTTTACATGGTCCAGTATTGAAAAAGACCTTGGCTTTCTGCCCTTTTTCTTATCAATCTCCAAATTGAGCTGTAACAGTATTTCATAAACAATTGGATTACCTGTCTAACATCCTTCATTTTGGGGGTATTTACCAGTTTTTATCTCCTACCTTACCATTATTGTTACACCGCATATCAAATTGTTTTGCTGTCATTGGTCCAGAGCAAGTCATGTGGTATTCATCAAAGCATAACATAGCATGATTTCTTCAGATGCTGTGCAACAATAGTCCAGTTGCATGCTGGAGCATCGTCTCGCATGAACCAGACGTTTCTCGCGTTAACTTGCAACGCGCCATGAAAACTAACATGGAGGCCACCGAATGGAGCTATATTGTTCAGGTTGGGTTATGATAAGTTCTTTTTTTTAAATATTTCAAAAAGAATCCCAAACCTATCTGTTTAAAAACAAATTAATTAATTTAAGACTTACTTGTTGAGTCTGAAACATCCTGTATTTAGCCCGCACACACGCCAATTACTTTGTTTGTTTGTTTGATTGGGGTTTTACGCCGTACTTAAGGTTATTTCACTTATATGACGGCGTGCCAGCCCAATGGGTGAAGGAAATCACCCCCGACGCCACTGGCAACACGCCAATTACTGTCTCCCAGTTAATAACACGTATTTTTACGCATGGTCTAAATTATGTTTCACACTCAACAAATAAATGTAAAATTAATAAATTTGCATTTAAAAAGATAGGTTTTGGATTCAATTTTAAGTTTGAAATATTAAAAAAAAAAAAAGAAGTTTAACGACAGCTCGATCTGGTGGCTGCCATGATTATCAACAAAACTGTGTATGTTGGGTTACCCAGGGTAGTTTCTAGAGCCAACATATGGACACCCAAGTATTGTACACCAAAATTAGTCAATAAAATTACTACAAAATGACCATTCTTTATAAAATCTGACTGAAACCCAGTCGCTTCGCCGCCTCGAGAGCCAACACTCACAAAGTTCTAGGCAAAACCCTAATTATTTTAGTCTGATGAATTTGGAACAGGAACCTGGAAAAAATTCCTAGAAAATCTCCTGTTAACAGACCCTCATGACGGGTCGCAAGTTGACGCGAGAAGGGTCTGGTTCAAGCAAGACTAGCTGGAGCGTGGAACACGACATTTATTTTGCTCCCCTGTCAAAGTTATCTCCCCTTTGTTTTGAGGTGAAGGTTGTCCGCCGTGCAAGGTTGTTTGCTTTATGACAAGAGATGCTCAAAAAGTAACAACTGTTAATACAGGTATTAATAAAACATTTATTAATGTATTTCCTATGTAGGTGATAAGAAAGATGATAAATCGATAAACTACACAAAACTATCATGCAAACTTATTTACTAGTTTATTAATTGTACGTCTTACTCAAAACCCAGACACAAATACAGATGAGAAAAGTACGAAAAAAACAACAACAAAACAAACCTATCACGAGTAAAGTTAATTGATTGATTGAATTTTAAGCTATACTTATTTCACTTATATGATGGCGTGCCAGCTGAATGGGTGAAGAAAACTACCCTCGATGCCCCTTAGAACAAACAATGACAACATACAAGACAAGAAAAGGACACAAAATAAAAGTGCATTACGGCAAAGTTTGCAAATTTACAGTGAAAGACATCCCAACAGAATGGCTTTGTGTCGCCCAATAATTAGGAGAGCACCAGGGCACACACAGGAAGCTATATGTAGCTCCAACTAACCACCTGTCTAATAAAGTAAACTTTGTTAAACTGCCTGTTTTGAAAAGATGAGAACAAAAATTGGCAATATCTTCAGTAATATGAAAATGAAATGGTGTGTTTGTTTGATTGTGTTTTACGCTGTACTTACGGTTATTTCACTCGTATGACGGCGTGCCAGTTCAATGGGTCAAGGAAACCACCCAGACCCAACTGGCAACAAACAATGACAAGATACAAGACAACCACAGGACATAACAGGACGCCAAAACATATCGGCTGTGTTGATCCTTAGCCCTGAGAGCACCAGGGCAACAGAGAGTTCCCTCCAGCCTCCCGTGAAAATGAAATGGTAATAAATAAATAAAAAAGTGTACCTACTTTTTGGTGCGAATATATCCACTGGGAAGACTCGGTGGTATCGTTTAGGATTTGAATTAATAAGGTTCAAGAGATTAATGGAGGCCTTTTTCTCTTCCATGTCTCAAACTTCCAGAAATAAATAGCTCACTATAATGTTAGAGTTTTGTTAGATCCAGATTACAAATCTTACATTTACATGTCCCGTTTTCTCAAAGCACAATTAAATTTAATCCTGGATTAGATAACATCACACTATATTGAAGGTCCATCTCTAATCCGCTAGTAGGGATTTAATCTGCTATTACAGAATAATCTGGTCCTATGTCAACAAGAAAATTTTGGAATCACTTGCTCTCCAAATGTATCACTTGAGTTGTTAAAGAAGTGCCTCGGTATAAAAATATTTAAATATATAAAATGCTGAGTTTTGTAACACCCATACAGTTCTATGACTGTAAAGAGAAATCCTGATCAGTGCAAGCTCAATAATACCTAATGCAATGATGCACTGTTAGCCTGCAGAAAAAAAATGTTCATACCACCAGAATGAAATAAATTTCATCAAAGAAACAAAATTTCACAATGAAAAAGGAACTCCAGAAACATTCGTAAGGCCTGTCATCCAGAAACAGTTATTTGAAACAAATCTAAAATAAACTTCTTTGCAGTAACATATTGTACAGAAGACTGTTTCTAAATCATTTGTTACTACATACATAGCATTAATAAACCACAAAGCACTTCTCCTAATAAGAAGATATTACCAAAAATATGAAATCACAAGATACTATCGCTCAGTCAAAAAATACAAAACATACAGACAAAAGGTATTCCACTGTGTTAATTTAACTTCCTTGAGTTTCCTATCAAACATATACAAACTGCAAGTTCATACATAAATCCCATAAAATACAAAATACAAAACACTGTGCTAGGTAGGTTTGTTATTTAAAGTTTGTTTCTTTTATAGTTGATAAGTTGCATCTAGCGTATAAATCCGCTACAGCTCCATTGCACGAACACATGCACAGAGTAATTATGAGTACGTCCATCTACTTCCTTGTTTATGATAAAAGATTTCCTATTGAACATCTTTATTCCAAACACAAATAGTCCAATGAAATATCAAATCAAAACAGAGGGCACTGAGGAGCACGTTCCTTATGGTTCACCGAGAAATATCATTACAAACAGTAACAGAAAAGACAGATATAATTTGTGACTGATGTGTCGCTGACTGTTTAGTGCTAGTTAAAATAGAGAGAGGTCTTCATATCTCTAGTGTCGCTGATTGTACTCTGTTACAATACATGGAGACCGGTCTAGGTTATTTGGTAGTCAGCATCGCTGATCGTACAACGTCATGGCAATGTTACCACACAGACCGTCTGTTAGTGGCTAGTACGGCAGCTGCAACAAAACCCCTTAATCCCAATGCCAGGTAACCTTACAATTTATTAGCCAGTCCCATGTGGTGTGGACGAGGCATGTTGAGGAAGGCAAGTAGTTCTAGGCCAGCTGACTAGGAGAGGCAAGTACCCACTGTCAACCTCTGATAGTATGTATCTCTACACATCCAGGAAGAAAGAGTATGATACACAGGTAGCTTCACGATCAGTCGGTGACAAACGAATACCACGGTTTATTCTAACACTTTACAATCAGTGATGAACCAATACTATGGTTTACTTCGTGGATTTACTTATTCAAGAGACCTGTTGAAAATCAACTTAGGGAAAAAAATTATGTTTTGGGGAAACTGCAGTGTTTTTGGGAAAAAAAAATAAAACAACATATTATACATTTTTGTTTTTATATTGTAGATCTTTTTCTTAAACTTCATTTTGGAATATTTTTATTTTGAGGGAAAAATACGGCTCCTTAGTTGGGGAATGGGTTCCATTACACACCACTGGAATATAAAGAACAATTCCTTTGTACATGAATCCACTACAACGACAAAGGTATGATAAAGACAGTTACTGGGAGACCTGTATTACATGATAACACATTACATTGTCTTTGAATCACATTTATTTCTTGAATTCATTTTCACAAATGTCTAGAAATTGACAGTTTGGTCAGATTATTGCCAAAAGAGAAACGTAATGTATTTTGATACACATCTGTCAGTACCTACAGTACTCCACAGCTTGTCCATTTTAGGTATAAAAATTAATTTTGTTAAAACGAAAGCTAGAACCAAATACCATTTGAATCCATGTGTTTATTGCTGAAGGCAGAACTGCAGGGTGTAGTGAAGACATTCACATTATTCACAGCAGCACCATACTGTTCAACTGAAATCCAGAATTAAAACAGAGCTTGTCCTCATGATTCTATAGCAGGTAGCAGGTGCGTGTTAGGTAGAAGAGCCCTAATTAACAATCAAATTGCTTTGGTTTTTTTCGTTTGTTTGATTGGTGTTTAACATCGTACTTAAGGTAATTTCACTTTTATGACGGCAGATTACTCTGACTTGCTAAATACGGTGAAAACCCATAGAAAACCTCATAAAAACCACCACCCATGATAGCCGGCATATAACTGTGGTCCACTGGGAGACTTGAACCCTGGGGGTACATCGAAGGAGGATCAGCTGTCCAACACACTAACCACTGAGACACGGCCACGAACTCAGATTGTGAAATTCTTGTGAAGTGACACAGTTAAGATATCAACCAATTTTCAGCATATATGTCTGTCATTTTAAGCATTTCAAGAGATTACCCTAAAAAAACTAGTTGTCTTTCCAGAGAGACAAAACTGAAAGATTTTGTAAGCCAGAAGAAACCCTCATAAAACAACCCATTTTGTTACACTGCCAACATTTTAACGGTATGACAAATGAGTGGTGTTTATTGAGGAAAAGTGGTCATAATAAAGTTTATGGTGTAGTATTTAGAAGTTTAAAGCAGCACTCTCCTGCACACACATTCCTCGTGTGACTCGCAAGAGCTTTTTAGCGTGTGCTAAATTAACAATTTAGCATGATGCTGAATGGAAATCACCCACCCCAGTCCCCTAGTTAATGAGCAAAAAAAAGGAGAGCGTTTTTCAGGTCATGTGTAAAATTTTCCCAGAAAACCCTGTAAGGCATCCCAGTCTGTCCATCCATATAGACAAGACTTTAGGAAGAGAGCCTGGAATTTAGCAATGTGTTTCTCGTAAGAAAAAAATGGTAAAAGTGGCCAGCTGTGTGAGAGTCTGACTGGCGCCAGACAAATGATATGAACAGCATGTTAGCCAGATAGGATGTCTAACACGTGTAACCCCAGCAAGTGGCTCCCCCAGTTCTACTTCTACAATATACTACAAGGAGCCCCACTGACTGACGGCCAAAATAACATTACCTTTTTTTTTTTGCAAGTGTTTTTTTTTTTCTCAGCTATTGAAGATTTGATCTATGATATTTTCCACAAAGTGAAATCTAGCATCTATCTTAAACCATAATATTCACATATAATACATACTGAACTATTCATGTTACATTTTTTCTCACTGTTTTTGTTTAC
>JAUELC010074138.1:0-12205 GCA_031471745.1 Cryptochiton stelleri
ACCATGGCGATAGCTCCTATATCAATCTGTGTATGCCTTTATAACGTTGTTATACCATGGCGATAGCTCCTATATCAATCTGTGTATGCCTTTATAACGTTGTTATACCATGGCGATAGCTCCTATATCAGTCTGTGTATGCCTTTATAACGTTATTATACCATGGCGATAGCTCCTATATCAATCTGTGTATGCCTTTATAATGTTGTTATACCATGGCGATAGCTCCTATATCAATCTGCATATGCTGTTAATACTTGCAGTTAATCTAGTCTTAACAGTTAGAAAAGGCAATTTTTTTTTAAAATAAATTCTCTAATGGAACGAGGACATTTTGCCAGAAAATAACTTGTTAAACAAACATAAAAACATAAAATACTGACCTATAAATAACTTGAAAGGAATGAAGATCTAGATAAAACATAGTCTCACGAATTTAATAAAACAAGTCTTCTATTATCAATCATATATAACGACTCCATATGTTCAAATCACCCTCGAGGAAACCGTGATCTAAACCGAAACAAATCAGTCTCACAAGCGTGTTTGTAAAAAATAAATCGTGCAACAATTTTTAAGAAATTCGGAAAATTTTATTTGACAAACATGCAGCATATATCTAAAAAGGTTTCGTTCATCGATAAGTTGAAATGTACTGATGGCGATGTAATACAAAACTTACATTAATAACTAGCACAAAGTATAGGGCTAATTTCAACCCGTGTCGGAGGCTGGAAACCCATATGCCGCTCCTGGCCTCTCAATATTTATATCTGATTTTCTTGGATTTTTTTAGATTTTTTTAAGTTTTTTGATTTTTGGTGTTTAAATTCAAGTTTTTATCGACTTTCTCGTCCGAGCGGCCAATTTTGAGTTATTTCCCAGTAGTTATTGTGTCTATTGTAATAAAAAGTAAACAAAAATAAGATATATGTATATATTTAGAGGCCGGCATTAGCAGCATACGCGGGTTGTAGAGCTAAGACAAAGGAATAAGCCCTATACATTGTGCTTATATATAGCCTGACTAACCTGTGTTTTGACTTTATAATAACATGTTCATTGAAGCATGTTAAAGCATGTGCAAATTGAAGCATTGATTTTGAAATCTTGATAATATTCTGAGCTATATAGTGGTGCAGAAAATGTTAATTTCATCATAAAATAATAACTGTAGGCCTATTATAATTCAAGGTGTTTTAAAGGTCAAATTTATATCGCCAATATAGAAACTACTTAGTAACAGTTATTGCTCAGCCCCATGTCTCACAGGGCAAGAGCAGCCAGCCACCAGTGTCGCCGTGAAAGAGACTTTGTATAGACTCAATTAATTAATAATTAACAAATAACCTGGTTAAAATTAGTTTGGCAAAGTTTGCAGTGATTATAAAAATATGCAAGAGCAAGACATGTATTCTGGTTACATGGTAGTTTATGTGTGAAGTTTTCTATTCTAGCTCTCTCATGTACAATTCTATACAACTCTCTTATTTATAATGCCATATACCAATTAATCCCAACGGCATATATCAATTGGTACTTGTGGAAATTATGATGTGGTTAATAAGCCGTATGTATGAATATAACCAGTGATAAGAAACTAATATGTAAGGATTTGTTTTTATATATAGATTATTAGGTATTAGATTATAGATTAGTACCGTATTTATTGCATATTCCAAAATCACTGGAGCTCATTGTGTTTTATATGCATACATTATCTCTAAATCGATCTGGTGAATTAAAAAATAAAAACGAAAATATAAACGTTTGTGTTTTGTCCGAGAAGAATATTAATACTCGTGTTTTTGTGTCATTTAGAAGCTATAGCCTTATCTATATAACCTTGTTAAGAATATTCTATTTGTATACATTTGTAATTAATTCAGTAATTAATATATAATTAATAATTAACTAAGCGCGTACACTTGATCCCTATCAAAACAAAACACACGTTAATTACATAATAATGAACCGAGGTCATATTTGTAGTTGTTTTAGGTAATTAGCTGGTCATTTTCTTGTTATTGTTGAATGGGTAAATTGTTGATCAATTTGTCCAGTACACGTCTGATGTCCTAGGCTACCAATTAAAGAAATAACTGTAGAAAGATAATCAATTTGTTTTCATATGATTTATTTTTTAATTGGTTTGCTCGCTTTTGTTTTACATTTGCATCAAATGATACTAGATAGTGCTATTTTAACATAGTTAGCCGATTTATTTCTGCATAAAGAATACAATTAAGTTTAAGACGCTCTTCCTGAGATATTTGTAAATTAAACCACGGTGTAAGATTTCCAAAAACATCAACGTTAGTAATGTTTGATTTAGCGTATTAAATTTGAAAGAGATGTTAGAAATCTTATATATGAAGCTTCAAGAATAACGATGGATAATGAATTAAGATATTGAGATTGAAATTTCTGAAATATACTTTGATCCGTTCTTAAACAAAAACCGCTCTTATTCTGCATGCTATGTGTTCATTATCGGATACCTCTGTCTGACCGTGGAAACAACCCAGGGTAAGCGTGGCAAGGTTGATTACAAATTTTGTAGCGACATTAGTCTTGCCCCAAGAAGATGGGTGCGATAATAAAAGTCTGAAAGTAACAGTGCAAATCAAATCGGGTTGCTTTTATTCCTTATAGCTAACCTGAAACTAGTTCAAGTCATCATCAGAAGATAAATGTTTGAACAGTAAAATATTATGGGAGCTACATTAGCTTCCCATTAGAACGTCATCCACATTATAATGCCATCCGAATACTAATAAACTATAGATTGATTGAATGATTGATTGATTGATTGATTGATTGATTGATTGTTTGATTGATTGATTGATTGATTGATTGATCGATTGATTGATTGATTGATTGGTTGGTCGATTGATTGATTGATTGATTGATTGATTGGTTGATTGATTGAGTGAGTGATTGAGTGATTGGTTGAGTGGTTGATTGAGTGATTGATCGGTTGATTGATTGATTGATGTCAAACGCCGTACTCAAGGGTATATCACGTATATGACAGGGTGTACTCCAACAGTAAAAAGCCATATTAACACAAACCATAACATGTGAAGTTTTATGCTCTGTTGTAAAATGAATGTTCCTCCATTGCTAAGTAAAGACATACTTAAGCTATAGAATTATCTTAACAAATAAAGCGTGCAAAGATTTATCGTGTGCGAAATCTCGTAAGGAATCAAGATTTATCATGATCAATCATACACTGAGATCTTCATTTATTATCAGAGGTTCACATTTCGTGAAAGTCTACACATTGTCCAATACGAGAATGTTTATTATTCGTTCGTTCGTTCGTCCATCCGTTCGTTCGTTCGTTTGTTTTTTCGGACTATAATGTATTATTTAAGCCTACGGATGTCCATCAGTCCTTTCATCCGCCTCACACCTTCAAGGGGTTTATAATATCTCAAATAATAAGATTTTATAGGAATTTGTAGGAATTGTAGCACCATCACTAGGCTACATTTAACCAGGCTTTTTCTGTTCTCTTCAAGGCACTGGTTCCAAGAGGATATACCATGCGACTTCTTCGCAAAGTTAAGTCTGAAATCCTCAGAAAACTGAATAGTTATAGTGTATGCTAAGGTGTAGATTCCGAAAATAACAGAATAGCCCTAGAATATTGTCAGGCAAGTCTCAGAAATGTACGAAGACTAGAGGTAAGCTTAATTCTTACATACCAAATAGGGCTACCGAACAAACTAGAAATGTTTGTCCTTTGGCAGATGTTTTGTACTGTTGTTCAGAAAATGTTATATACCTTATCACTGGTAAGAAGTGTATGAAATAGTATGTTTGAGAAACAAAAATTCATCTTCGGTTTAGAGCTAACAGTCATTTGTGTTCCATTAGATTACGGCAGATATCCCCCAAAATGTCTATCCCCTCCCCCTCTCTATACAGACCTATTTTATACTATGTTATAGGCTTTGCTTCGTGTATTATATGCCCTATATCCTGTAAATAACTACATGTGAATAGTTATTACCGTGTCTCGAGGTGTATAGAGGTTACCCATAACAACTCGAGATTAAGATCCATTGATAAAACTTGTCTCTGAGAGTTTATCTAGAAGTTGAGATAATTTATCGATTTTTTAGTAATCGTCATCCCTATACCAGTTCGATTAATCTTTAGAATATATAAAATATATGAACTTTGCATATATTATGTGAAATATATGAACAGAACATGCGTAAAAGTAACATGAGATGCTCGATTAAGATAAAGTAAAAATTCATTAATTAAGTAACAATTTAGAGCACAGGGCAAATTATAACAGTTTGAAAAAAAAAGTAAACTTTTAAGTTGTCTTTTAAAATTTGTCATGCAGTGGGCTTAAAATATCGATTTTACTGTGTTCTAAACTGTTAAAAAAAAGTCTGAGCTCGTACACAAATACTGTTGCGCCATCTGCCTTCCAATTAAACAATTTGTATGTAAAAATGAATGAGATATGCATGGTTCCTTAACTGGTGGTACAGGTGAATGTGGTATTTTTAGCAAATAACTTAATGTTTACAACATTAATGTTTATTTTAGCGGAAATATATTAACACGTTTGTCATGTGCAACCCAAAGGCAGAAAAGTAAGGCTATTTTAAAACAAAAGAGAAAAGCTAACTGGAAGAACACGAAATGATCACGGAAATCTCCGAAAATATGCTGAGATAGCCCGAGGCAATTCGTCGTGTATTGATGTTTTGAGTTAAACCATGATTTCGACAATAATCGTCTCACGAGTGGACTATTTAAACTCGTATTGCTCGGTGACGTCACATAGATGCGCTCGTTGTATATATATGATAGATGAAGTTAATGCTGACGAGATTGCATTGACCGGATACCAGATAGAAAGGAGTTCAACGTGACAGGTAAATAGCAGATCATCAAAATGTACACAAAATGGTATTATATACTAAGTTAACAAATTGGCATTTGTTTGATTCGATAGTTGTTCGGGTTAACTTCAAAGGCGTATGCGCTTTATTATTTAAATTGTGTAACTTTGTATTTTAACGTTTCTTGTAATATCAGCCATTTTACTTCTGCCATCGATGATTTGTCAATTTGATATGTAAATATTCAAAATATAGAATTACATATAAACCGTGGCTCTTTTATATAGATAAAAAAAAAAACTGTTTTTACAATAAAAATAATAACTTTCCTTCAAATATCGTATTGGAAATATCAATTTGAATCTCATTCAGTTTGCTTGACCCTTGGTGTGGTGAATTTTAGTATTGAAGGTTCTCTAATTTACTCATCTTACACTTAAGAGTTGGCTACCAATATCTACAGGGTACTACACATTTATGTGAAATAAAACACTAAGAGGATGTGTTGTTTGGAGTTAGGAGTGAATCAAGTGTTGTTTGAACTTTTCATTGTTCCGATCCTTATGATTATTCAACTTAATTATACATTAATTGTAGTTGTAATTTAAAAAAAACAATTAGAATACTCCAGAGATGGTAATAATCACGCCTGAAACTTGCTGTAAAATTTAGCAAATAAGCCTTTATTATGATCACAATTTTCTTCAATTGATTTTCGTTTTATGCATGATAAATCTGTTTCTGTATGTGAACTCTTCATAGGCCAATGTTCTTGAGAAAACGCTCTCAATGATGGTTCTGCTAACTTATTCTTGAGTCGAGATGTACCTCAATACATCACTATCTGAATTTTCCATTCAGGAAAAAAACGGACAAGGACTTTAATTAAAAAATTATTTAAGTTCATGAAAAAAGTATAATCTAAAATGTTTATTATGCTTTCATGAATGTATCTTATTGCAAATATGAACATACTTTCACGACTTTAACTATCGATTGACGTTTGTGTAAAACCTGCAAATGAACTTTTGTGTATGCCATTATTTTCAGCATTACAGAAATATGAGGTTGTTGTTGTCGTGCCTGGCAGTATGTCTGGCCTCCACCTTCGGTCAGACTCCCACTGGGAAATCAGGGGCCCCACCAACAAACTCCGGTGCCACCAAACCGCCGGGTACTCCGTCCATCGCTCCGCCTCTTTCCATAAATCCAGCTAAAGTGGCTAACCCCAGAGGTGCTCAAAGTCTGGCCCCACCCAGGGCCTCTCCACCAAATAATAGAGGACTGGGTATCTTCAAGGCTCCAGTCAGTTCCTCATGGGGAATCCCTCCACCCCAACAGCAGTGGGGTAGGCCTCAATCTTACCAGCCACCCAATATGTCACCAGGGTACCCTCAGACGTCAGGGTGGGGCCCTCAGACGTCAGGGTGGGGCCCACAGCCACAGCCTAATCCCTTCCAGACAATGCCCTGGCTCCGTATGCAGAACATGAACGTTCTTCTTGACAGAATGGATGGTAATTCTTACTTTATTTTTGTGGGATACAACATATACTACTAGGTTGACAAACATGGGTTGTAATTCAGAGTTTTGGGTATCAGAGTTATTCAGATTATTGGGTATTAGAAATCTGAAAGTCTTAACGATTGGCTTGTGTGGTAAAGGGGGACACGGAGCAGATCTTTTCTCAAAACGTTTATTTATTTATACGTTGTTTGTGTTTGTAACGTTCTCGTTGGTCGATAGAATAGCTTGAGTAATTGGCAAGTGAACACACTCCGAATAAATCCATATAATTATCTATCTCAATAATTGGACCGTATTTAAGTCATCCTCCTTTATAGGGCTATTTCTATGATGCCGTCAATACATTTGAAACATTGAGATAACTATTGAGATAATTATTGAGATAATTGTTTTTTAAATTCTCTACATATACATTGGTGTTTCCATATGGATCTTGAAACATAATCTCAGAAGGTCTTAATAATTCGAAAAAAATAAATATATTTTCCGGTTTCCAATAGCTAGCTATGAATGACGTTCATGAACATGTATAGTAAGTTGCCAGAAACTTACTTTAGAAACCTTAAGTTCCACTGAAGGGTTGAACATTATACACAAGTAATGGTACCCGGAAAACGACTGCATATTTCAGCATATAGTATGTCATGACCATGACACCATCATCCTAATGAGGTCATGAGAAATGATGAAATATTAAGTTGAATGACGTTATCGTATTTCGAAATTACACCACTTGTGTATTGAGTTTTCTTCAGGATTACGGACTATTTCCAGATGTCATCAGTTCAGTTGTTTAAGTCATCATGGTGCATGATATGTAACTGACAATTGATTGGAAATCGATATTGAGATAATGACAATTGATTGGAAATCGATATTGAGATAATGACAATTGATTGGAAATCGATATTGAGATAAATCTATTCTTATTTTACTGTGGGCTGATTATTTTCTTATTTCCAATCTGTTTTAGTTCCTTGTGGAATGAGTCGAAGGCGACAGCAGATGTTTATGCATGCTGTGGATCATCCAGACCCATTCTGTGAGTGTCGTATAGGAGGATGTGACGGTTTTATGGACTTTACTGGTCAGAGAGAGTGTGGCGCATTCGCTGCCTCGTGCTGCTGTACAGGAACACCTTACAGCAGTCTGATAACCGCTACATTGTTAAGTAGCGGCGCAGGCGCTCAAGGACAAGGTCCCTTTAACCCATACGCTAATCCAATGATGCAACCCAATCCATACCAGAGAGGCATGCAGCCACCGGGTTTAGGTGGGCGAATGCAGCAGCCACAGGGTTTAGGTGGGCGAATGCAGCAGCCACATGGTTTAGGTGGGCGTATGCAGCAGCCACAGGGTTTAGGTGGGCGTATGCAGCAGCCACAAAGTTTTGCTCCTAGCCCTGTACCAAGCCCCATGAGGATGTCCCAAGCTCACAGGACACAACCCTCAACTGTACAAGATTTCCGTACAATGTGGTTTAGATAGTGTCATTGACGTCTGTGTTGAGTTTAGTAACAAAGAACACTTACAACCAAAGCCATTTCATGATGTTAAACAACAAACCGATTAACATCTGCATTAGATAACAACCTTGACGAGTTTTTGATGTCATCTTAACAAAGAGAACTACTGTAGCCGTTTTATTTTCCCTTTCCCCCCATTCACTTAACTCTAATTTATCTCGTATTAGCGGTGACATATGTACATAAGAAAGACAAATAAACAAAACAAAAAACAAAATATGCTGCTTGTGGATTTCTTGGTGTGTCATACAACGTAATTAAAGACTATAAGTTAAAAGGTTTTACATGTAAACACTTTATTCAACAGTTTAAAGTAGTCATTGTTCGAGTTATGTGGGATACCAATGCCTTCAAAAAGTCGACCTATTGACAGCGATAGAATACCGATATCAATAATGGAATGAATGAATATTTCGTTAAGTTAGACCAAAATGTATGTGTTTGTTTCTGAACACACATATTGTGGTTTGAAAAAATGGCATAACATAGGCAGTAGTCCATTTTTCCTTGGAAGGTTTGAATTAGTTTGAATGCTTTTTTTTAAATCAAATGAATACTTTTTTAATGCATTATCTTCTCTCTGCACTCCATATTATAGAGTTATGGGTTTGTTTGATTCTAAGACAGGGTGGTTATAATCTATAAAGAAAGTCACTTACTACCACTTCCAACCGGATTCACGACATTAGACACTGGGCAGTGGAGTAATGTTATACATGTATGTAAGTTTAATGACACGATATTATGCTTCTGATATATAATCAATTTCTTGATTTACGCGGGTGGTGGATGAGAGCTTCCTGTGCCCAGGTGCTCTCTGAGTTACCTGTGCCCTGGTGCTCTCTGAGTTACCTATTGTCCAGGTGCTCTCTGAGTTACCTGTGTCCAGGTGTTCTCTGAGTTACCTGGGCCCAGGTGCTCTCTGAGTTACCTGCCCAGGTGCTCTCTGAGTTACCTGTGTCCAGGTGCTCCCTGAGTTACCTATTGTCCAGGTGCTCTCTGAGTTACCTGTGCCCAGGTGCTCTCTGGGTTACCTGTGTCCAGGTGCTCTCTGATCTACCTGTGCCCAGGTGCTCTCTGGGTTACCTGTGTCCAGGTGCTCTCTGAGTTGCATGTGTCCATGTGCTCTCTGAGTTACCTGTGCCCAGGTGCTTTCTGAGTTGCCGGGCAACACGAAGCCGATTTGTTGTGATGTCTTGTATACTGTAAACTTGCATACTTTATCTTGTTGTGCCATATGTTTGCGTCCTGTCATGTCCTGCATCTTAATGATCAACGTTTGTTATGAGTGATGCCGAGGGTGGCCTATTTCACCAATTTGGGTGGCACGCCGTTGTGTGAGTGAAATAACCCTTAAGTACTGCGTAAAACCCAAATAAAAAGAATAAACAAGCTGAATTTATACTTATCGGGACGACGTTTTTGTGTCCATTCTATCACGATTTTTAAGTCAAAATGTGTCGACAAAAGAATTTACACAATCACAGTGCTTAGCCTAAAAATAAAAACTCACAATTTAACAGACTCAGTGAAAGACCGGATATATTTATGTAAATTAGTCACACTTGCACATGGATGTCGATTGATAAAAAAATATATATGAACCATCCTATTGCTATTCAAGGATATCCTAATGCATTATTTGCTCAGATTAGAAAATCGATTGTAATTGTTATAATACCAAAGACATTTCCTATTGGCCGTAGCTGTATGGTGGACAAAACTCACTGATTAATTAATACCTACAATATACAATGTACCATGAACATGGGTTTATTTGTTAATTTCTGAGCTCAATGTTTAAACACTATGCATCTATTAGCAATAACTATACCTTAAACGCTGTATTATTTCTGTAATGCGTTAAGTATAGTCAAGAGGCAAACAGGTTTTGTGTAAGACAGTCCGCTAATTATTGAAATGGAGGTGAAATCGTGTTTCCATTTCTCATGTCCTCTGAAGACGGATAAAAAAGAAGACACTGCACGATCAACGGGTTTAAATATAGACACGTCCTCAACTCAATAAGGTCTTTGTAAAGGTATTTTACAAGTTTTTGCCTCTGTACATCGCTTAAAGTCACATAAGGAGAGAACATATACATATAAAGGGTCTACAGTTCATCTGCGCTTATTGATATACAAGGAACATCAAAAGTATATATATATCAACATCGACATATAGGCTATATATACTCATTAGTATACATGATAATCGCTAGAACTGCATATACAAATTTAGAAAATGTATAATTCTATTTTCAAAAATAAATGACACTGGGATAGGGATGTCAATTAATTTCAAATATACATGTATTGA
Organism: Cryptochiton stelleri; assembly: GCA_031471745.1. Lineage (NCBI taxonomy): Eukaryota > Metazoa > Mollusca > Polyplacophora > Chitonida > Mopaliidae > Cryptochiton > Cryptochiton stelleri. The sequence goes on from JAUELC010074138.1 coordinate 10,250, forward strand.
TTAATCGTCTGATGTTTAGGCTAAACTCTTCAATAGATGTTAATCTCGAGTTGCTTTAATTATAGAAATCAAGAGAATGTATAGAAATACTGCCACAGAGAGTAGATATAAAAACCTCAGGAGAATATAATACAACATTTATATAATCACAAACAATAGTAACTAGGCCTATATAAAACTGTAGCAACTTTTTGTTGTGTTACACAGGCCTACTTTATTATTACAATATAAATATAATGGATTGTTCTTGGCTGATTCGTTGCCCTACATTTGCTCTGACGACAATTGCTTCAACGAACAATTGCTGCGACAAAAGACAATGGCTCCGACGACAACTGCTCCGACAACAGACAATTGCTCCGACGAAAACTGCTCAAACGACAATTGCTCCGACGACAATTGGCCCAACGAAAATTGCTCCAAAAACGACAAGTGTTCCCATTGCTCCAACGACCATTGCTCCCATGCACGACAATTGCTCAGAGGACAATTGCTCCGCGGCAAGTGTTGCAACGACAAATGCTCCGATAATTCCCCATGTGATTTTCGTCCATTTTTTCTTTAAGTATAATACTTCGAAATAAATTTTATTCGTTTAACGAACTTCTCATGTCAAAATTCTCAACCTTTCAAAATTAATCAGCGAAAGTAAAGTGTGGACTCAAATTAAAGAACATCGAATAGTGTTGAATCGATCGATGTAGGCCTGCATGAACATTCTAGTGTAGGCCTACACGTGTGCTAAAAGAGGGGAAAAAATTTACTTAGTTTTGTACAAGTACATGTGAAATAGTGTTCTCTTCATAATCCAATCGGACCGTCCAATTAAGTCGTCAGAGCTATAGTCATTTTTCCGAAAATCGCAACTTGAGTTTTGGTCAATCTGGTTGCCGCCTATAGCTCAGTCGATCAAGACAAATAAGTCGGAAATTCTACCATTTATCTTCGGGATCAAATTTGAGATATTTGAATTTTATAATAAACATTTTGAGACAAGAGACACGTATCCAAACTGAAGTCTACTCTAGAGCACTCAACCAAGAAGGACACCCGATATAGCAGATCAATATTGTTGTGCAATTGCAGATAGTTGGAGCAGTTTTATAGTCTGAGCAGTTGTGGTCGGAGCAGGCAGAGTGGGTGGATGGGTGGGTTTGTTTGTTTGTTTATTTATTTTAAAGTTCATGAACTCAATTCCAACAGTCATCGCATTCTTGAAGTGGTATAATTTGTGCAAACCATGCCGACCACTATTGAAGGTAGGGGAAAGTGGGGCATAATGGAGCCTGTGGGTAAAACCGAACATTGCGTGTCAGCTGACAACACAAGTGATGCAACCTTTGTTCTACGCTGTTTCAAAAGAAGCACAGGCATGCAACTTGCCTATAAAATTTTAACATCGAAAACGTATTGCTTACAATCTCACATTGAATTAAAAAATCAAACCACCTCTGATCTAAAGTAACCACATTTTTACGTCTTTGGCAAATATTGTTTAGTTCTAGTTTGAATATCAATTATTTATCAAAAAGGAAGGTCGTTCCATCTTTTCAACACAGTTTTAAAACATATGTTGGGTGTATGACATACTTTTTTTAAAAAAGCCCGCCAATGAAATGATAGTTGTTGGGGCAAAACGGATCACCTTAGCATGGGGCATAATGGACACGTTTCCGTTTTGCCCCAAGCTGTGTTTCGTTTTGCCCCTTGTATATAAAATATATGTTAAAATACTTATCTTTTAATAGTCATTTGTTGATATTAATTCATTGTAATATAATGAGCCCAATAATATATAATTTGTCTTTATCTTCGATGGCTTTTGGTCAATTTTCGCGCGTCATCTTGAAGGAGCTTAAATATAAGTGCCATGCATGTATGTTTAGAATTATCATTAAGCTCTGCCTTTCTTCTAAATAGCTCTAAATATTGAAAACCTGGTTCCAGAATTTCATA
>JAUELC010074248.1:0-18961 GCA_031471745.1 Cryptochiton stelleri
AACGGTTGATGTTGAAAGTATATCCCAAGCATCAGATAGTGCTAATATATGACTGAAACAAACACATACCTAATCCAAAGTAGATATTTCCAAATCGTTGATAGAAACTATATATGAAAATATAAATAAAATACCTTGTTATTATGAAAATTGATTCAGGATAGGAATAACTGATCCATTGCATGTGATAGTGCTAATTTTCCCAAGCCCATCAGCTCTTATCGTATACAAGGAACCAGGAACACATTGACTACAGGTTGCTGTTAGACATGCTAGCAAACATATCGGGGAATAAACGACTTTGAGACCAACTGTCTGTTCGAATTGTCTCTCCCAAGTATAGTATAGTGCTTATATACAATTTGCTAAACTACACATGTAATGCACGGTAGATGTTGTGAGAGGTAACAAATTGCACAAATACAGAAGGTGAGCTAAATAATTAGAACAAGACTACTATGCTATTATCATGCAATGAAATTTATAGGAAACACGATTACAGGCACGTCAGATTAGAGCAGCGGCCAATTCTGTTCTCAAGTTCGGTTAGGGTAACTGAGTGAACGCTATTTACTCCAAGGGAAAATTTGGCTGATGATTGACAATATTTAATCTGTGATAATATATCTGTAGGAATTTTCACTGCGGGGTGTTTTCTACTATTTATGTTAAATAAATGGTATTGTTCCATTTTTTCAATACCCCACATTACGAAAGATAAATATGGCATATGACGCAGCTGTATCCCCCATTCCTTGCATGTGATAGTGCTAATTTTAATAAAAGACATCAGCTCGTATCGTATGTAGGGAATCAATTATACATTTTGAACTGGATGATGAATATAAAACATTGATAGAACGCTGACTATAATTATATCTCTCCCAAGCATCAGATAGTGCTAATAATTAACTGTAACAAGCACATACCTTATCCATGGAGGAGATTTCAGGCTGTCTGATATAAATGATCGAGGAAAAACAAAACCGATACATTGGAATAAAAATCTACAAATGCACACATTGGAAAGATGAGATAATACAATGGCTACATTAACCAACGGTTGATGTTGAAAGTATATCCCAAGCATCAGATAGTGCTAATATATGACTGAAACAAACACATACCTAATCCATAGAAGACATCTCCAAATTGTTGTTAGAAACTATATATGAAAATATAAATGAAATACCTTGTTATGATGAAAATTGATTTTAGATAGGAGTAATTGATCCCTTGCATGTGAAAGTGATAATTGTCCCAAGCACATCAGCTATAATCGTATACAAGGAACCAGTATCAGGGACTACAGGCTGGTGTCATAGATACTGGCAAACATATCAGGGAATGAACGTTTTTGAGCCCAACTGTCTGTTCGAATTGTCCCTCCCAAGTGTAGCTTAGTGCTTATATACAATTTTCTAAACTACACATGTAATGCACGGGAGATGTTGTCAGAGGTAACAACTTGCACAAATACCAAAGGTTGAGCGAAATAATTGGAACAAGACTACTATGACAAAATAATGCAATGAAATTTATAGGAAACACGATCGCAAGCACGTCAGATTAGAGCAACTGTCAATTTTGTTTCTCAAGTTCGGTTAGGGTAACTGAGTGAACACTACTCAAAGAGAAAAGGTGGCTGATGATTGACGATATTTAATCTGTGATAATAAATCTGGAGGAATTTGCTCTACGGGATATTTTCTACTATTTATGTTACTTAAATGGTATTGTTTCATTTTTTCAATACCTCACATTACGAACAATAAATATGGTATACGACGCAGTTGTATCTACCATTCCTTGCATGTGATGGTGCTAATTTTAATAAAGCACATCAGCTCGTATCGTATGCAGGGAATCAATTATACATTTTAAACTGGATGATGAAAATTGATTCAGGATAGGAATAACTGATCCATTGCATGGGATAGTGCTAATTTTCCCAAACACATCAGCTCTAATCGCATACAAGGCACCAGGAACACAGTGACTATAGGCTGCTGTCAGAGATGCTGGCAAACATATCCGGGAATAAACGTCTTTGAGACCAACTGTCTGTTCGAATTGTCCCTCCCAGGTATAGCATACTGCTTGTATACAATTTTCTAAACTACACATGTAATGCACGGGAGATGTTACATCATATTACGTCATTTGCGTCTTCGCGGGTCAATGGAATGTAGGTCATTATGCACGCAGCAGTACACATTTTCCGTTGTTATCCTAATAACTTGTGATTGATAACCAAATAAATAATTCACAATTTCTCTTCCCATAGACTTTGAATCGGTCTTAAAGTTGGTCAGTGTGCATTTGAAGGGAACGCGTATCTTATAGCACAGAATGTTTCCTTTTAGCGTAGTTATCCTAACATCTAGTGATTGATAACCAAATAAATAAGTCACAATTTCTCTTCCAAAAATTGGAAGATAGGTTTAACAAATGGCTCTATGCACATTTGAAAGGAATGTGTATGCATCATTTAACATAGGCAGATTTATGAATTTTACCGTAGTTTTCATAAAAAAACTGATTGATAACCAGATAAATAATTCACAATTTTTCTTTCAATATAGTACTTTAATTGGTCTAAACATGGTAGAATGTACATTTGGAGAGAACGTGTACCTTGTAGCGGAGACAGAATTTATAATTTTACCATATTTGTTTTAAAATTTGTGATTGATAACCTAATGAATATTTCACAATTTCTCATTAAATACGGCTTTGATTGGTCTAAAAATTACCATGTGTACATTTGAAGGGAATGTTTATCTTGTAGCCGAAACAAAATTTTTAATTTTACCGCAGTTTTCTTCATAAACTGTAGATTAAATAAATTCATAATTTACTATATTTTTTCCTAATATTGCTTCAATTGTTCTAAAAAATTATCCCACTGTATGTAATGTAGAAGCTGACTAACTGTCAGTATTTTCAATTTTATCATAGTTTTCTTTAACAGATGGATTATTAATTAATGTTGAAACAAAATTAAATAGAAATGCTGATTTTTTTCAACTGCCTTAAACTGATCATTTGTAGGACTCGACGGCAATTTTGATAAGTGGACGAAATACCTTAACAGTAAATAGATTGCGGAATCCTATATAGCTGTAGTGACAGCTCTAGTTTTTATTATTATTATTTTTTTTTTTTTCTTCCCCCCACTTTTCTCGGAAACTGTTGATGGTGTTGAAAAACTGTTTGCTGCATAAAATCACAATCTATCCTGGCTCGGTTCAAGCGTGGAGATAATTTTTAAGTTTGACATCGGAACGCCACCATATTCAAATCATGACTTTTTGCATAAAAATCTTAAACTCTTAAACAGCTTTAGTTACAACGTTGAAAATTGGCAGGCTTATATCGCAATCTCTTTTGATTAAAGTTTGAGAAACTTTAATAGATTACATCCTTGGTAGCAGAGATATGATTGGTCGAATGTCACGTGATTTTTCACTTTTGACTTACAAACTTCTGGAGGTTTATTGATGCATATCGTTGAACGCAACTTTGTTTGAGGAAAAATAATATGTGATTGTCTTTTCTCCAAGTGTTATAGTTGTGACGTCATTTCCGGTCAAAGTTAACAAAGGTGCGGTTTTCAACAGTCACGTGATCAAAAACCGCTTGACGAAAACCTCTGAATTTTATTTGAATATTAGTCCTACTTGTCTACTATAGTGCGCAATAAACATATTCTACTTACGGTTAAAATTACAAGACTTATAAGGCCCCAAACATTAACAAAGGTTGAATTTTTGCAGTTCGTTTTCCCTCCAAATTTCACAAAGTTGCATTTATTTGAATATGCATGATTAAGCTCTTAGTCGATCAATAGGCCGCCGAAATAGGGGAGAATAGGCTCTCGTCTGCTTAGACTTCTCCGTGGTATCGTACGCTCTCGTCTGCTTGTCTTCTGCTGCGTGGTCTCGTAGGCGCTCGTCAGCTTAGATTTCGCCGTGGTCACCGTCTGAGAAATTCAAATGAATGAACACTAAACACAAGCGTGTGTCTTCTTTTATACACAGCGCGCGAACGACAACGAGAGCAATCAGAGCAACCAGCTCTAACCAATCGTGATGACGTCATCACTATGACGTCATCACACCACAAACCGGTTCTAACCAACCACTTTGATGCAATCACACAGCGATATACACCATAACGTTCAATCCTTCCTTGTTATGTATGGGGGCTTGAGCCCCCATACATAATAAAGCACAAGCCTTCCTTATTATGTAGTGAGGATCAAGACTCGATCCTCACTACATAATAACGCACAAACAGGGGTCATTGAGTGCAGCAACGGTCTGTTCTGCTCGCTCTACACTACTATAGTTAATTTTAATAATATATTTGGTTTGACAAGAACATGCATGAAAGCACCTGTTAAAACTGATGAATGGAATCAATGTACATTAAGTGTCAAGCAAACTAACCAAGACAACTGCACTAAACTTATAACTTATACGGTACGTAAATACAAATAATGTTGGTCATTGACTCACTGTTCTTCCAAATACTGCTAGGTATAATGTATATTATGGTTGTCTGTTGGTGAACTCTAAATTATTTCAATGGTCTAGTTTAATTGTTATTACAGTAACAGCAGGTTTGACACATATGGTTGTAGTCTGTATTCATTTTGTTTCCAATATACCCCCCTCAGGTATTGGCTATACTGACCCAGACTTTAGGCTCCGCCCACACGAGCTGTCAATCATATTTGCTGTTATCTATATTCATTTTGTGTCTATTCTCCACAGGTATTTGCTGTACTAACCACAAATGTAAGCTCCGCCCACATCAACTGTCATTCTCACTAAATACATCAGTATCAGGCATGAACTCCCAGGAATGATAACCAACATCTAGAAAATCTCAAAAGAGGATTTTTTTTATACCAGAATTTTATAAAAGGTCAGAAATTCATCTTATTTTAATTTATTTTTTCTTTTCAATACAGTGTTTTTTTTTCAGATTCTGGTTCTGATTAAATTTATATGGATTAAAAGTTTTTTTTTTGCATAATTTTTACTCTCTGTTATTAGTTAAACCTAAATAAAATTTAAATAAAAAGTATCGAAAGTAATTATTTTATGCTGCAAAAAGCTATATTGCAACTACAAAACAAAGAAATTTGATTCACTCAATGCCATGAGTATCATTAAGAAATAAAATAGTATTGTTATTGTTATTATTATTTCCCACAAACTCTACTATCATTACACAGGGTTAGATCCAGGGTATAAATGCTTAAAATCTCTTAAAATAATCAAATGGAGGATTGAAAAAAAAAAAAAATCATTGTTTTAAAAAAAAAACTAAAATGGTTAGGTAAAAAAATTCAAATTAAGCAAAAAGACATCGATTATTTACCATTTTTCGGGTGATTTCAATAATAAGTAGACAATTCTACATTTTACAGTTAAGTTTGTTGTCGTTTTATTGAAAAAAATAAATTGATTGACTCTTAATAAAGTATTGAAGTTATTTGGTCTGCATGACCACCAGCTCTCTGGCTTAGTGGTTTGTTGGGTGTATTTTTGATTTTCCCAATCATTCAGGACACAACTATGAAAACCTGAATATAACCTATAGTTACACATCTATTTATTACACTTTGTAGTGTAACTATTTGCTTTATTTTATTTGCCAATGGTGGACATAAACAGATTTGGTATACCCATGGTATACCATAACAGCATAATCAAACTGTCTCAGGATATTTTGTAGTGCAATATGACTATTGTGTTCGAGTTAGTTTTGACAAGCTGTGATAAACTTGTTTTAACTTTATTTGATCAATCATATATAAACTCTAAGATTATACTTTCTGAGGCCATGTTTGTTTTGTGACTTGAGGTATGAGAACATATTCGGAATCATGTCCTGTGATTCAGTGGTAACACTATATGTTAATATATTAGAAGTCCTCAGAGAACATGTACAAAAATGTATGCTGGTATTCAAATAATCATTGTCCTAGTTCATATGCTTGGAGACCAAAATTTGTATTGGTTCGTTGTGTAGGCTAATAAATAAATTCCATAAAATTTGAAAACATTTATTGCCAATAATTAGCTGTTTAGAAGTGATTTAAATTCTTTTAGAATGGCTTAACTTTCAGACAATACTGTTATATGAGATAACGTCAATACTCAAACTTAATTCCATTTACAAGAAACCAGGTTTTCTAGAAGAGACAGCTACGGGTTCCTAATACAGCTGTAGCTAAATGTATATGTGTAGAATAGACGATTTCATTGGACAAAAACATATTCAACATTTAACATTTTCCGGAGCAAGATATTCCATATTTTTTAAAAGTTTCATTTGGATTTGTTCTTATAATGAAGGCATTTGCAAAAAATCTCACACACATTTATATTAATTTTTTTAATTTGTGAATGAAATGTACACAAAACTGAAATACACACAAATAAAATCCTCTATAACTGCATGACAGTTGAAAAGTTTCCAATACTTTTCTGTTATAAGATGAGACTAATTGTTCATGGATTACAACTTCTATTTATTTTCAAGCAACATATAATAAAAATCATTTTGATTCTGTACATTGAAAACTTTTCAATACCACTTCAGAATTAACAACAAACTCTTATTTCTGAATACCACTTTCAGAGTTTGAGGACAAATAGATCAGGTGTAAGCACTCAGTTAAGACTGCAGAACTTTTTAAACCCATGTTGCTAAAAGTTTATATTGACCTAACGATCAGCTTACATTCACGGATCAAAAAAGGTCTGAACAAACATGGCTGATGTTGACTTCACTGTGTAATGTGCCGTGATATTTTTACCGTTGGGCAGTCTTCTACATTTATTGTCAACCTAAACACACTGGGAATCCTCATTGATCTATTGGTTTTAATGGTAAAATATTAAGTTACACCTCGAATACTAGCTACTTTTTAACAGATTGTTTATAACACGCTGCTCATTTTATAAAACACAATATAATTATTATCTGTTGATCGTCATTAAGTATTCAGCTTGAATAGAGCCTTTACAACAATTGTATGCCATTATCTCTTTATTTAGTTTAATTTTTAAATGCTATTTGTATATTCCATTGCACTTGTTGGTACTTCCTTCTGTCAGTAATGTTTGTGCACGCAAATGTTTAGTTTGTACAAACGAGATCATTTGCTTTTGCACTCTATCGAGAACCTCTTCAGCTCAGTGGGTGGATTGGTGGGCCTGAACGTAAAGGGGAGGCTTTACATATATACTCCGATGACTTGAGAATAAAGATATATTACCTGAAAATCTATGATTTAATAAGTCATTTAATTAACTTAATATCTACATGTTAAACATTCACAACTGTCTCACATGTGGTTGGAAAAATGAAGCTCCCTGTTGCCCTGGCGCTCTCAGAGCTAAGGGGCTTCACGCAGCCCATCTGTTTGTGACGTTTAGCACTGTACATTTGCACATTTTGTTTTATTGCAACATGTATTATATTCTGTGCTTGTCTTGTATCTTTTCTTTGTTTGTTTCCAGTGGGGTTGAGGGTGGTTTTCTTCACCCATTGGGCTGGCTCGTCATCATATGAGTGAAATCACCTTACTATTCAGTACGACATGAAACCCCAATCAAACAAACAAACCAACACAACAGTGTTTTTTTTATATTTGTTTTACTTCAATATAAATTAAGGGGGATGAGGGTAGAAACCAGGTACACTTTGATAATATTTTGTGAGATTAAATCTTGAAAAGTAGGTCGACTTGTGTGGCATTATAAAACCACATGATAGCTATATATTCCTATGTATGACCTAATATCCATTCGTCCTGGTAGATAACATATTCTGGTTGGAGTGTTTAAAGTAGATTTGTCTATATACATGTTAGAATGCCATATTCAACCTTGAAAAGTACGCCGACTTGTGTGACATTATAAAACCACATGATAGCTAGATATTCCTATGTATGACCTAATATCCATTCTTCCTGGTAGATAACATATTCTGGTTGGAGTGTTTGAGTAGATCAGTCTATATACATGTTAGAATGCCATATTCACTTGCAATGTCATACATGTATTTTCAAAGATACATATTTGTGAGTAGTTAAATTTTAGTGGTCAATAACCACTATTATTCAGGAAAATATATTTTATACTAGTTTAAAGTAATTAAAATAAAAAAATATAGTTATTAACGATTTTTGAAGGGTGTAGACTTGTATGACTGTCCTTAAGCACGTACACCACTTCGCCTGCGTCTCAGGGTGAAAACTTAACCCTTTACGGCCTCATAAAAGTCTGTACACCCTTTGGAAAATTTCAATAACTAATAGTAAATTCATCTACTGATTGCTTATTTATTTTGTTCATTAATGGCTCTGGCAACAGCTAAGTGAGCACCTATCTGTGCAGTGACCTCGAGGAGGATATCCTGACCGTATATATTTTGTTTTCAAAAGAACTATCTGTGTTGAACTTGGGTTCTCGTTTGCAATATTGTATTTTATTACAATAGAAAACTGTTCTGTCATGTTATAGTGGGAGAGGCATTTCGTAAAGATTTTCATCTGTCTGTCCTGGCTTCTGTCCATCCATCAAAAATTTTAAGAATGTATTTAAAACTTTGTGGCGATTGTTGGAGGGAATACACACATATATAAATGTAAACTAACTAATATCTTATAATATATTTATTATATATAGTAATATTTTTTAAATATACCAATACTGTATATACATTTTAATACAGATTACTAAGTCATTCAGATTCATTTATCTTATCTAAGTAGTATTTAAAACACTGTCTTTTGAAGGTGTTTGTGTTTCTAGCCGTTTTAATTGACGTGCAGGGGTAGAGCATTCCATAGTTGAGGTCTATAAAAAGAAAAACTTGTATGTTAACTGGTTCCTGCAGCAGGGATGTATATATTGTTTTGAGTAGATCGGAGGCAGGTAGTGTGAAGATTCTTGTTAAGTTTAAAGAGGTTTGCAAGATACATAGGAGTCAGATTATTTACAGATTCATACATCAGACAAAGAATATTAAAATCAACTTTGTTTCTTAACGGCATCCACTGTAGTTCTTTAAATAGAGTAAAAGTTGGCACAAGGTAATTAGCATTTAAAATGAGGCGTCTTAAGATTCCAAGGAGTTTGCTTATTTTTAAATGTACAGATTTTATATGGCAGTTCCAGGATTCATCAATGTGAACCCCAAGTAATTTGGCAGACTTAACTTGTTCCAGATTTACATTGTCCAAATGCACATTAAAGCCTGATTGGTTTGAAATCAAACGCCTCCGTGACCCTATTAGCATGCATTTGGACTTTGTGGGATTAATGCACATTTCATTATTATCACACCAGTTCTGAATTTCTTCAAGTCCTTTGTTTGCATTAATCTCAATAGAACTTATATTTTTAGATGAACAGTATAATGTTGTGTCATCAGCAAAGCTAGAGATTAGCATATTTGAATCATTAACATATAATTGTAAATCATTAAGGTACATAATAAAAAGCAAAGAACCCAAGATTGAGCCTTGTGGCACCCCTGACAAGACAGACATCGAATTAGATATCCCATCTCCCACAAAAATCTTCTGTTTCCGGTTAGAAAGATATGATTTAAAAAAATTTGTAGCAGTTTCATCAAATCTGTACACTTTTAATTTCTGTATTAAGTAATCATGGTTAATGGTGTCAAATGCCTTCTGGAAATCTACCAGCACGGCTCCAACAAGTTTGCCATTATCAATGGCATTCCGCCAATCCTCAATCATATTTATAAGAGATGTCTCACATGAGTGATGGCTACGAATCTCATGAGTGATTTATTGTGTATTTCATGTGATTTATTATTGAGTGAAGAAGCAAATTGTGTAGTAAACAAGATAGTATAATCTATGTGTAGAAGACTTATAGAATGTCTATAATATGTCATGTCAAACCTGCCAATCATATCTGTTCTTTATTAAAATTGTGACCAAATTCTTTAACTAATTATTGTCTAATAATTTTATTACAATATAAATGCTTCTTGATATTCTATTTTTTCTAAAGTTGGGAACAGTACTCTCTACAATGAACTATGTCCACATATCAATCTAGTACAGAAAATAATAAGAGAAGCTCCGAATATAAAAGCCATTTTACAATATAGTGTCTATATTTCAGCTTGATATGAAACTATCATCAGGAATGGAAATAAACAAAACAAACAAACAAATATAAATGCTTTACAAAACAATATTGTAATTCCAGAATAATAGCACCATTGTATTACATAGACTTGCTAAGCAGCTACTGATCTACCCTTTGTTTTGTAAAACCTATATAAGCCTGTATGTTGTGTTCATTTCCATTCCTGATGCTATATTGTAAAATGGCTTCAATATTCGGAATTTCTCTTATTATTTTCTGTACTCTCTACACCTAGTAGCGGGTGGTTGGTGGGAGCTTCGTGTTACCCTGGTGCTCTCAAAGCTAAGGGGCAACAAGAAACTATCGTGGCGGTCTGTTATGTCCTGTGATTGTCTTGTATCTTGCCATTGTTTGTTGCCAGTGGCGTCGAGGCTGGTTTCACTCACCCATTGGGCTGGCACGCCGTTATATAAGTGAAATAACCGTATAAAATAAATAAGTACGGCGTAAAACCCCAAGCAAACAAACAAACAAACATAAAACACTGCATTATACCGTTATATCTGTCAATATAACACATACAACACTGCATTATACCGTTATATATGTCAATATATCACATAAAACACTACACGATAACGTTATATATGTCAAGATAACACATACAACACTGCATTACAACGTTATGGGTGTCAATATAATACATAAAACAATGTATTACAGCCTTATATCTGTCAATATAACACATAGACACTGCATTATATTATATCTGTCAATATAACGCATAAATAACAATATATCTGTCAATATAACACATAAGACACAAGCATGTGTGTCTGTCAGAATGTCATACGGGTCTGTATTTCATACATGTATGTATGTCACACAGGTCTTAGGTCTTTTTGTATGTAACACATGTTTGTGTGTCACACATGTGTATATGTCACATATGTCGCACATGTGTGTTAGTCGCTTATGGTCTGTATGTCATACATGCATATTTTTGTCTGTTTCTATATCAAACATCTGTAAGGTACACATGTTTGTATGTCTGTTTGTAATCTACACATGCATGTATGTTTGTATGTCACACATTAGTGTACGTCACATATGTTTATATGTTACATATGTCGCACATGTTTGCAAGTCACACATGTATGTGACATGTCAACCATGTCTGAATATGTTACACATGTTTGAGTGTATTATGACGCACATGTCTCTATGTCACACAACTATGTATGTATGTTTATATGTCACACATGTATGTTTGTGTGTGTGAGTGTCATACATGTAAGTCACCCATTTCAGCATGTCACACATGTCTGAATGTGACATATCACACATGCCTGTATGTCACACATGTCGGTATGTCACAAATAACATGTGTGTAGGTCTCACATGTTAGTATGTTACAGATGACTATGTCACGGATATTACACATGTATGTGAGTCGCACATGTATGACAGACATGTCTATGCCACGTATGTCTACATGACACATTTGTATGTATGTCTGTATGTATGTATGTACGTATGCATGTCTGCATGTATGCTGCACTTTTATGTATGTCTGTATTTCACACATATCTGTTTTTTACATGGATGTATGTAACACATGTATGTTTGTCACATATGTCTATGTCACACATTGCATACATTTGTGTAAGTCACACATGCACGACACATGTCTGCATGTTACACGTGTATGTATGTCACATATGTCTATGTACTACGTGTCTATATGAGACACATGCATGTATGTCTGTTTGTATGCCTGCATGCTAGACATGTCTATATCGCGCATGTCTGTATGTTACACCTGTTTGTATGTATGTTTGTCACACATGTCTGTATTTCACATGTATGCCTGTAACACATGTATGTAAGTCAGGCATGACTATGGCACGCATCCCACGCATATCACACATGCTTGTAAGTCGCACATGTATGACACACATGTCTGCATGTTACAGATGTCTGTATGTCACACATGTCTGTCACATATGCCACACATGTATGTACGTATGTCTATGTCACACATGTCTGTATGCCACATATGTCAAACGTGTTTGTAAGTCACACACGTAAGCATATGTCACATATATCTGTTTGTACGTATGCATGTATGTCACACATATCATACATGTATGTCCCGCATGTCACACATGTATGTCTGTTTGTGTGTCACACATGTCTATGTCACGCATGTCTATATGGTACACGTGTATACATGTCCGTATAACCCATATGTCCGTATACCACACATGCATGTTTGTCTGTATAAATGAGAGATATGTTGGTCTTGGGGTGTCCTGTGCGTGGGAAAAGGGAGGTCACTGTGTTGGGGTGTGGTACGTAAGGCTGGTGATCACGTGAGTAACGTGATAGGTGTAAATAAAGAGTTGATTGGAATTGGTTGGTGGGCGTCAACAACAGCAACACATAAGACCAAGGCTATTTGGTCAGGAATGACGTCACTTGTAAGTCACTGTATGTCTGTTTTTTAAGGTACACATGTCTGTATGTCACACATGTATGTCTGTTTGCATGTCACACATGGGTGTATGTCACACATGTTTATATGTCACATATGTTGCACATGTGTGTACATCACATTTCTATTATTATCTAGTAAATCATTAACAATTCTTATAACCTTATCATACAATCTATTCTTAAATACTGATTTCCCGTTAACTGTAATATAGTCATTGTTTCATACTGGTTGGGAAAGAATACAATAAGGGCTATCTAAATTTAATAAAGGTATGAGTTCAGCCAAAGCTTGGAAAACATCTTTCCAAAAGGGGTTGATTGTTTTACTTAAGGGTTTTAGCTGTTCGGGGCCACATTCAGTTATATGGTAGGGCACTTTCAATCAATGATATAGAATATTGTCACTATTTGATGTTGACTTAATTAGTCTTTTAAAACAAAAAATTTTACATGCTTTCATAAAACTTTCAAATTCTACCATGTTCAGTCCTCCATCCTGTTTGTTTTGTTCTAGTTGTGATCTCTTCACTCTGTCGTTTTTATTTTAAATAAATTGGTTAAACATAGTTTTAATTTTTTTTAATAATATGTTTAAGAGGGTTCGGGATAGTGATTAGTAAGTGGTTTAATTTTGATAATGCAAAAGTTTTTATAACAGTAATTTTCCCAATGACTGTAATTAATCGTCTTCCCCAATACCTTAATAATTGTTATATTTCCTTAATTTTCTCATCAAAATTGAATGCGACCATATCTGTTAATTCTGTACTGAATGTGACCCCTAGCATTTTGAAACATATTTCACAATTCAACAAGTTATACTTCTGTCCTAAATTGTCTGGGTCACCCTTTTTTAAACCTGACCAGACCATTTGTGTTTTCAACTTATTTAGTATTAACCCAGATAGCCTGCCAAACAGGTGTAATGTAGATAAACAGGCTCTGATGGATACCTCTGCCATCCAAATTCAGTATGGTATCGTCTGCAAATTGATTGATCTTGTACTCCACATCACCTACCCTTATTCCCTTAATATACTAGTTATTACGAATCATCAAAGCTGGTACCTCTGCACATATAATAAATAAGTATGGCGACAAAGGATCCCCATGTCTACAATCTCTGTCAATTTTGAATGGTTCACTTAAGAAGCCACATTGCAGTACGCTAGAGGTTAAGTTTGTGTACAAGATTTTGATCCATTTACACAAGTTAGGACAAAATTTAATCAGTTTTGAAGATTTTTCCAAAAATGACCATGATACAGTGTCAAAGGCCTTTTCAAAGTCAATCAACATAGTGGCTCCGCCCATTCTATTTTGCTTTGCATAATCCAATAAATCGTATAGAAGTCTTATGTTGTCACCAATAAATCTACCTTTGACAAAGCCTTTTGGGTCGTCGTGTATAATTTTGTTTAAATATTGTTTTATTCTTTCCGCAATACACGCTGATGCTATTTTATACTGCACATTGAGTAATGCAATAGGGCTCCAATTTTTAAGAAACTGTTTTTACAAAATTATCAGTCGATGTAACACTGTTGGTCAAAAGTTGGCACAGTATCGGGTTGAATACATATTATTGGTAGTTATTACATTATCGGTTGGAACAGGGCACAACAGGCCATTTTAACTTCTTAACAACTGGCTGTTTGGTTCTCGTCCATACGCTTTATATAATGGTTCAGATTAGAGCGTGTGTCATTCTTTCAACATACATGAACGATAGGGGAGTACTTTCAATCCATTAACACACTGGGCCTGTATATTTTTTGTTTGATAGGCAGTTAACTCCGTCTATAAATTAACGGAAGGGCCGCAATCTGGTGCATTGGTAACCTTTACCCTTTATAAAATACACATAGCTTGACATTGCTTGTACAGTGCATCGCACAGCCGTTCTGTTTTATAACAAGTAGAAGGTCATTCGGTGCTATAGTATGTATGCTATTCTGAAAGTGGTATCTATCTCGTTAATTCAGGTGGCATGGCTGACCGGATGCGGGCTACTGTTCTGGCGGACGTACAACTATTACAGACAGGAGCCCAGCTTTTATTACGTCCATGAGATATTGGGGGTGAGTCGATGCATTTTTATTCACAGCTTGGTGACATAAAAATATAGCCAGTTGCACAACTCCGAATATAATTTTGTTGCGAAATAAAACACTTGAAAAACGAGTAATCAATTTAAGCCTAGAATTATACTTAAAATATTTCGCCTTTTATGTGTTTTCGGGACTTTTGGGTTCACACTTTCTGACTAAACCAATGTTCCAGTGCATGCGCTGTGCATGCACAGAAACGCAATCGATTCGAACCCGAAACCAATTTAATACTTTGCCAAAGACTCATGTACACAAATATAAGGTAAGTTAATCATGGCGTAGACGAAATTGAGTTTGATTTTTTTTTAAATTTAACTCAATTTAACAAGACGTTAGACATGTACAGTAATTCATCATAACAGTAACCTAAGAAGTTTAAATTTATTCCCCATGACATGCAGCATTAATTACGTCTATATCTTGTATCTGATTGGTTGTTAAGTAAAGAGGTGTATCTGACTTATGATGACAAAAAGCAGTAGCATATTGACCTAATGAGATCAGCTACTTTTTGTTACCGTTTATAAATGACTTTGTAATAACCTTTTATCGTGAATTGTCGAATATGCATCACATATAATTGACTTAATTCGAGATTTATTGTTTTTGACAGTTATGTTCCGTCTCCTTGTTATGTAAAAAATTGTCTAATGTTATGCAATACATTCGGCTACTCTCAAAAACATCTTTTTGTGGGAAAAATGCCAGAAAATCGCGGGTATACTGGTGATTTCCGCTGGACTGTTCTCGGCATTCTCCACCATTAAAAGTAGTACCACCGTTTTTTTATGCGAAATAAACTAAAGTAGGACATGCAACTGAAATCAAACTAGACAAAACTCCCTACGACGCCACTCGGTGAATACTCACAGCCGAACTTTTAACCCGTGAGTCAGATAAGTGAATGACTTACACAAGGCAAAATACAAAACGTGTACCATCAGATACCCTTTAGGGTAAACGCGTGTTTGAGCAGAGTGACATAAGATATTGCGCTATATACAAATACCAGATGGCCGTCACGTATAAGCTACGCCTAGAACTGGAGAATTACATCCATTCAAGAGAAGGGGTGTTTCTCAAATAGCAAAATCTTTCTAAACGGCACTCCTTTCGACAGCTGTAGAATCTACAATGTTAAGGCTTAGGGCATGGGAATTTAACCTTTGGAATTTATAAAAATGTCAGACGTTTCCCACCATTGAACATGTTGTTTTTGTGTTCACCCTTCCTCTTTAATGTTCTAATGTAGCGATAGTTAATCTTTATCCAAACCTTATTGAAAGTCAGAGATGTTCATGGTATATGAGCGTATGCAGCAAATAACTATACTTCATGGAATACATTAATAACTTTGAAGAAAAGTTTGTGGGCATGGAATTTGTCATTTCGAATGTACCATGCTACTAAGATACGATTGTTTTAACATTTTAAATATTATCTAAACTATTGGATTCAGTTGGATTAAACATGTGTTATTTACTTGCCGTTTATATTTTCAGTCATGTTTATGTATTTCGCGAGCCTCAGCTGCTGTGTTAAACCTAACATGTGGGATGGCTGTTTTACCAATGTGTAGAGTAACACTTACAGCTCTTCGCCGTATTAATATAAAAGTATGTATTACTGAAAGTCCGGAACTGGGAGTAGACGGTTATTGGTTATTGTCCTTCGTTTACTCCTCTCCTGGTCTCCCCAGAAATGAGAGAAAATTTCAGAGAAATAAAATAGACACAGCATCTTAATCGTTCTTGTCTCATAAACCCTCGTGCAGCCGGGGTTGAAAGAAGAGGAAATCCCAATATTCCCACCCACTGCTACAGTAACATCACTGCGAATCATTAATTTGACATTAGATGAGGCTGTAACACTGTATGTCCTTTATGATGCGAAAACAGCAGCCATCCGTCATGTCAGCGGCTACCATCTATATTTGCTGTGGGATTTCTTCAACTGTCTTCAATGCATTCTTAGCTATCTTCCGCGTACGTCACTTTTGTGTTTTAGTTCAAAATATTCGTGGAATTTTGTTTTCACAACACATGGATATATGTAGGCATACGCATTGTCTTTATATATAATTATATATTTTTTAATATCACTTTATCCGCATCCATTTCTGACTTATCTCCCTGTATCTGTTAATCTTTGTTTCAGATCAAGATAAGAACAATTAGGATAATACTGGACTCCCACAAAGGATTCCATATATGCTGTGCATATCTTATAGTTGTAATTTCCGGTGAGTAACCGTATACTCTTTGGATTCTAATTATACCCCTAGTTTTATGCCATAGGACAAATAAAACATAATGCAATATAACACGGTACGGTAAAGGGGTAAAGGTTACACCGCTGTCATATAAGTGAAACACTCTTGAGTACGGCATTAAACACCAATCAATCAATCAATCAAGACTTACCGATGGCTGAATCGAACTCAAGAATAGAATTTGCTGTACAGTGTTGACAACAGAAGCGGTACGTCCTTCCAATGTATAAAGCATAAAATCCCAACCACTGTTGTATTATTCATATTTTCATTTTCCAGCTGTTCACTTTACCGCTCATATGGTCAATGCTAGGAACTTTTCCATGTATTACAACCCTGTGTATACAAATGTTAACGCTGCCCTGTACAAAAATCAAGTAAGTTCTGTGGTTCATGAATATTCTGCACTGTTTGGAACATCATATCGGTCTTGTGTACTCAAATTTAATGACATCGTTGTCCGAAACGAGTCTCTGTTTTCATTTTCTTTCTGGAGCTACGTTAATTGTGATTGGCCTTAAAAATCATAGATTTGTACTTTGGATTTCGGTTAATACCATAATATCTGAAGTGTTACCTTTTTCTTGGTGGTATGTGCGGAAGTTTTTTGCATTAATTTACCAAAGGACAAATCTATGAGATTTGAGGCCAATTACATGACTCGTTCTGGATAACGATGTTATAATCCCTCCCTAGTAACATTGTCTGACCGAAAAGCATGCATGGTTATTCACGAGTATTAAACGGATTATTTTAAATTTTGTCTAAGGACCATAACAATGGATTTCGGTTAATGCAATAATATCAGAAGTGTTTACTTTTTCTTTTGTATTTATTTATTCACCATAATAAAATAATATATATTTGTAATAAATGAAGAGAGAAAAATTTGCTTGCCTCCACCGGGATTCGAACCCAACACTCTACCGACTGAGCTACGGAGGCTCATGATAGAATGACTTCACGAATTCTAACCCAGTAAAGACTGAATTTCTCTTTCTACATAAAGCACTGACACTGGGACACTTATTTATTAACTTTATCAATAGACTGACTCTATAATTAATTAAGTGTAAAGGTTTAAGGAAATTGATTATAAATTTTTGCATCAGACAATGTATCTTATTTTGGCATATCTTTTTCATCTATAGAGAAGACAGATGTACCTCAACCTAGATTCAAACCCGGATCCTTTGAGTTGTAGGGTCATCGCTGCCAACTATTGAACTAAGCTACAGAGTAGGCCCTGTTCAGTTTGAGGGGCAGGGTGGGGGAGAGAGGTGAAATGCCAGAAATTAGGAAAAGGTTTCCAAATTTCATTTTGCTCAATTTTTCCTCATGGCTTATGATATATATATGTATGTGTGAAATTGAGTTTTGCCTGAATGTTGCTCATGTTTTGCCTGAATGTCGCTCATGTTTTGCCTTCTCTACCCACAGGCTTTTACACCTTTGCTCCTTATAAGAAAATAGCTAATAATCTATGTGTTACCTGGAATGAGTTTACTATTCCCAGGTCTAACCACTGTCTGACATAACTGTGTTTACTTGACCTGTTTATTTATAGCAAAGAGGGACCTCTCAATAATCGACCCGGAGAGACATAATAGGGCTATGTCAAATTGTCAATATATCCTTTGATATACAGGCTGACTAGGCTTTAACAGAAAGATAAATTAGGGCAGGGCTAACCTCTTACATTACCCTTACAATCAATCAATCAATCAGTCGATTGAACAATCAATCAATCAACCAATCAGTCGATCAATCAATCAATCAATCAGTTGATTGAACAATCAATCAATCATAACCGATAGATCAATCAAAACCAATCAACAAACATTAGCAAATCAATTAATACATTTTTTTCTGATATATTACGATATTATATTTTTAAATAATTTGCTTTAAACATCCTCCAAACG